>RJWK010039042.1:0-20551 GCA_004363435.1 Platanista minor | reverse complement strand
ATTGCTAAGTCTGGTTTGAAAGAGAAGGGCTAAGAGTTGTTGTTGGTGGTTGGCTGTATGATGGAGACATCCTACAAAGAAAATCGATTCGTTTTCATTGCTGTGTAACAAATTAGTACAAACTCATGACTCAAAACAATTTGTTATCTTCTAGTTTGGTGAGTCAGAAGTCTGGGGTAGTGTGGCTGGGTTCTCTGCTCGGGGCGGGGGCGGGGGGGTGGCGTTTCTCAGTGTGGGTGTCAGCTACTTCTTTCCTCTCTAGGATGCCAAGGAAGAATACACTTCCAGGTTCACTCAAGCTGTTGGCCAAAGTCAGTTCCTTGTGGTTGTAGGACTGAGGACCCCATTTCCTTGCTGCCTGTCAGCCTGGAGCTGCTCTCATCATCCAGGGGCCACCTGCATTCCTTACCAGGTGGGCCCACCATCTTTAGAACCAGCAATAGAGGAGCTCCTTTACACTGAATCCTGCTCACATTTGAAATTACAGGAGTGATGCCTCCACCATAGGACTCTAGGGGAGGAGATTATACACAGCAGATGCACCAGGGTGGCCTCTTGGGGCCATCTTAGAATTCCATCTACCACACCATGATAGAAAAAACAGAATAGAGAGCTTAAAACCCCACCCTTTATATATGGAAACATAGCATATAAGAGAGATGAAATCACAAACCAGACAGGAAAGGATAAATTATCTGATTTCCACCACAAGGAAATTTGACTATACAGAGGAAAACATTAGATTGATTTTCTACGATCTCATGCCACACACGTGGTGAATCTAGATGGGTTAAATATACATGGATTAAATACTGTGGGTGAGGAGTACAACTATAGAATTATTAGAAAGTGTTCGGCATACTCTTGCAACCTTCATATAGGGTGGGACTTCTGAAATATGGTCCTTTACACATCACAACACAGAGGATGACTTGCTGATGGGTTTGACTACACCAGAATTAAAAGATGTTGGTCCGTGGGAAATAGGGTTAACAGGCAGAGGACAGATGGTATTGATAATATGGTGTTTACAATATTGGAATTGATAAAGGACTACTATCTAGAACATGCAAGGGTCTCTGACAAATCAATAAGAGATGGGCAACCCGCAGAGAACAATGGACAATTCGAAGAAGGAAAAACCTGAAAAGTGAATGAGTCTGTGAAGAGATACTCAATTTCACTAGTAATTTGGGGGGAAATGCAAAAATAATAATGAGGTGCCGATTTTGTAAAAAAGATGCGTTGGGTAGTATAAATGTTGGTGGAAATGAGGGGAACTGGGGACCCTAATCCTCTGAGCCTTGCTGGCGGACAGTCTGGCAGCGCAATTCACATTGTGCTGTGTGGCTCATAACTCGATCACCCCCTTCCTTAGTCCACGACGGGGCCAGAACCAGGGGACACACAAAGGGACCTTCGTTGCAGCCCTCGATGTGGAGAGGACAGCCCACGTTTCACCGCAGGGGAAGGAGTGGGCAAGATGAGGGAGCAGGGTGTGGAATTCTGTAGCATTATTTAAGTCTCTGAAGGAGCAGCGTACACAGCAACAAGCAGCACGGACAGATTTTTAAGGCATATTGTTGAATGCAAAAAAGTAAGAAACAGGAGCTTTATAGCACAACAAAATGTACTTACAACTGAAACAACACTTACCAAAAAAACATAACAGTTAAACGTGTTTTTCAAAGTTAAATACTTACAGGCAGACCTCATTTTATTGCGCTTCGCAGATACTGCCTTTTTACATATTAAGGGTTTGTGGTGACCCAGTGTCAAGCAAGTGGATGGGTGTTATTTTTCCAACAGCACTTGCTCGCTTTGTGTCTCTGTGTCACATTTTGGTAATTCTTGCATCATTCCAAACTTTTAAATTATTATTATATTTGTTATGATGATCTGTGATCAGTGATCTTTGATGTTACTATTGCAAGAAGATTACCACTCGCTGAAGGCTCAGGTGATGGTTAGCATTTTTGAGCAATAAAGTATTTTTTAATTAAGGTGCGTACATTGTTTTTTTAGATATAATGCTATTGCACACTTAATATACTTAACAGTATGGTGTAAACAGCACTTTCTTTTTTTTTTTTTTTTTTTTTTTTTTTTTTTTTTTTTTTTTTTTTTTTTTTTTTTTTTTTTTTTTTTTTTGCCGTACGCGGGCCTCTCACTGTTGTGGCCTCTCCCGTTGCGGAGTACAGGCTCCGGACGCGCAGGCTCAGCGTCCATGGCTCACGGGCCCAGCCGCACCGCGGCATGTGGGATCTTCCCGGACCGGGGCACGAACCCGCGTCCCCTGCATCGGCAGGCGGACGCTCCACCACTGCGCCGCCAGGGAAGCCCAACAGCACTTTCTTTTTCTTCCAGTTTTATCGAGATGTAATTGACATAGAGCACTGTATAATTGAAGGGCTACAGCATCATGATTTGACTTACGTACATCATGACATGGTGACAACAATAAGGTTAGTAAACATCCATCATCTCCTATACATTCAAAATTAA
Source organism: Platanista minor (assembly GCA_004363435.1). NCBI lineage: Eukaryota > Metazoa > Chordata > Mammalia > Artiodactyla > Platanistidae > Platanista > Platanista minor. The sequence goes on along the minus strand of RJWK010039042.1, from coordinate 18,046 downwards.
ATTGAAAACCCTTGTTTCCTTGTGATAAGAACTCTTAGGATTTATTCTCTTAACGTTCGTATATAACATACAGTAGTGTTAATTATATTGATATTTATTATGTTGTACATTACATCCCTATTATCTGATTATTTTATAACTGGAATTTTGTACCTTTTGACGGCCTTCATCCAATATCTCCTCCCCAAACCCCCGCCTCTGGTAGCCACAAATATGATCTTTTTTTCCATGAGTTTGTTTGCTTTTGAATTATAACTGACATAACACTATGTTAGTTCCTTAACAGTATAATGTAAGCATAACTTTTATATGCACTGGGAAACCAAAAATTTCATGTGATCTGTTTCTTGGGATAGTGGCTTTATTGAGGTGTCTGAAACCCAACCTGCAGTATCTATGAGGTCTGTCTGAATTCAAGAATGTACATGAAATAATTCCAGTGAGCGTCTTCAGAGGCAAGGCGGAAATAAAGATGAAAATTGGGGACAAAAGGTGAAAACTAATAACATGAAAGATAATAGACAGCTAATAACTGTGTGCTGTGAAGTAAGGAGTGTGATGAACTCAATTGTCTGAAGCTAAGATACAAATTTAAAAAGATACACACCGTGAGATGTGGAGCCTGGTCTCCAAGGTGCTCCCAGCTCCAAAGTTCTCGGTGACACTCCCAGAAAGCCTTGTCTTCCTCTGCTTGGACATTCTTTTATGAGGGAGCCTGTCGGCTGTCCTAGTGCTTTCCCCAGAGAGGGACTTTTCTGGGGGTCGAGGGGAGGTGGTGCGGTGGGATATGTCACACTGTTACATTGTTCCCACCACTTGTCCCTCTCAGCTGCAGGATTGCCTTCTCCATCTGTGAACGTCAGCAGGAACAGATTTAAGAGCTGGAGGCTGTTTCTTCGTGACCCCAAGGCCATCAATGCCCAGGTTGGGGGCTGAGTTGACTGCCCGGGGTGCAAAGCAGAGAGAACAAGGCCACCAAAGACGGATGTGTAGGGCTGAGCGGACTTAGATGCCACTGAAACATGGGGGCCGCTTGTTTCTAGAGCATAACCTCACCTAACCTACCTGACCAAGGGCTTCCCTTAGGGGTTCCCACCCCAGTTTTCTTCTTCTCTGTAATCTGGACAGTTTTAAGACTTGACCAGGGGCTGGAGAGACAAGAAGATTCTGATCAGCTTTCCAACCAGCCCACACTCTGCTGGAGTGGTCATTACTACTGGACATTAGACGGCTCATGTCCAGAGAGTGTGGACCTGTGACAGCTGCCCCCGGCTCTCAGGAAGTAGCTGTCCGCGTCCTGCAGTTTTGACACGCACAAGAGCCTTCTCAAGCGTCTGTAATATCGGACTCCATCACCCCTGCGGATGAAGAACTGAGCCCTTGGGGATGGCGTGAAAGACAGGAAAATGAGGTAGTGACTAAGGTCCACCCACCTGGGCAGCAATTATTTAATTTTCCTGGAAAATCAGCATCATCAAGATGAATACTTGGCTGATTTCAGGGCAGATTAATGCACTTGATAAGAAGTGCATTAATTCCCACTTATCCCTTGACAGGCTTCACTGAAAGCTTGCTGATTAACCAGCGGGTCTGGCTATCCTGCCATGTCAATTTCTCCCCAGACCAAAGGAACTGCGGGTTTGGTGAGATTCACACTTTATGTTCCTTGTTCATTTTCAGATTCTTCAGATACAACCTTCATTCCCTGGTATGGACAAAAGTGTGTCCCCCCACCCCAAAGTTCATATGTTGAAGTCCTAACCCCCAGTACCTAAAATGTGACTATCTTTGGAGATAGGGTCCTTGTGATGTAATAAGTGACAGTGAGGTGCTTAGGGTGGGACTTGGTCTAATCGGATTGGTGTCCTTCTGAGATAAGGGGAAAGTAGGACACACACCCTGACAGAGGGACGATGATGTGAAGACACAGAGAAGAGAAGACGGCCATCTACAAGCCGAGGAGAGAGGCTTAAGAAGAAATTAACCCTGCCGGTACCTTGATCCCTGACTTTCCAGGCTCTAGAATTGTGAGAAAATAAGTGTCTGTTGTCGGAGCTGCCCCGTCTGTGGTATTTTGTCATGGCAACTGGTGAAGACTGATTCATCCCCTATTCAGCACCTCCAGTAAATTCCACACCCTCCAACCTGCCCATACTGGCCTTTGGGGGCATATTTTGTCTATTCCCATCCCTACCCTCAAATCCTGCATCTTTCCAAGGAGCTGTCTGTTTTCTAATCACAGGTCCAAAAACTATGGGTACTCCTTTCTCCTGGAGGCAACCTGTCCCCCCTCTGCACGAGATGCCCATTTGATGGCCTGTGTGCTCGGTGTGGGGTGTGCTCCCCCCAACCCTGAGGTGTTCCCTGCACACGTCACACCCCTTTGTTCTGTGTCACCTCTAAGGAGAAAGCTGAAAGTGATGGGGACTTGTGACGGAACTACCCAAAATAGGAATAAGAAGGAAAAGCGTACAGGAAGTAGCAGGGTGGGCTTGCAGTAAAACAGCTAAGGGATGTGCTTCTTGGGCCCATGGTGAACCTGGAGGCTGACGGGTTGTCTCTCATGGCCTTGGAGGATTTCCTGAATTCAGGCTCTGGGGGTGGATTTTTTAGAGCCAAGTTCACAAAACCAGGTGCCAACATGCCAGTGCTCAGTGAGAAACAGCCTGCCACATGGCCTGGACTTGTGTGGGCATCACCAGGGCATTCTCTTTTTGCAGCCGGACGTCCACGGAAGGTGAGTCAGGACCAAACGTCAGGCTGGCCCCGAATCAGGGCAAGCTGGACCAGGTGACTGTTTACCCGATGGGCCGTCCCACAGCATCCGTTCCCGGAGCATGATGGGAGTTACCGGAGACCATTTCTTGTTGACCTCACACCCCAGAAATCTATCGGCTCAAAGCCCCCTGGGGTGGGGATGGGCTCGCTGTGATCATATGGTCCTTCAGCTCCACTGGAGCCAAGGTGTGGCCCCCGGGGAGCCAGCTGCATCCCTAACGTGACTTGCAAGCCTTCCTGCACGGGACTCACAGGACATGCTCAAAAGGCAGATTTGTCATCCTTATTTCTGTGCTTGGGAAGAAGTTTTCCTCATGCCCAGAGCTCAGGGGCCAAGAGGGTGGATTAGGAGCAAGACAACCAAGAGGCTCTGTGCCCAGGTCTCTCCGCTCACGTGGGACAGCTCAGCGGCTTCCTGTCTGCCAAGTGCAGATGGCTGTGCCTTTGTCCCGGGGGTCCTGGGGGCTGGGAAGCAGCTGACATCACGTGCGCGCACAGCAGGAGCCCAAGGAAGTCACGGCTGGGAGGGTCTGGGACAAACTGAGTTTGAGCTCTGCCCCCTCTTCTTCCTCTTCTGGGCTCCTCTCAGAGCAAACAGCGCACCACTAAGGTTGCAGTCAAGTCCGCCACTTTGCTCAGTGTCCTTCAAAAGGGCCTCCTGGGTGCTGGTCGTGACAGTGAGGACGGAGGGGGAGGCCTGAGTGTCACGGTGAGAGGGTGACAGCTCTTCGCAGGGACGAGAGCGAGGGCAGCTATCACTTCTGTCCCACTGGCAATTACTTTGCTTGAGCGGCTCACAGAATTCAGGAAAACACTTATATTTACCAGCTTCTGAAAGGATATGAAAAAGGACACAGATGTACATCCAGATGGAGAGATACGTGAGCAAGGTTTGGGAGGGTCCTGAGCACAGGTGCTTCTGCCCCTGGGGACTTGGGGGGTGCATCACACACATCCCCCACCCCGTATGTGGATGTTCACCCACCTGGAGGCTCCCTGAATCCCCCTACTATTGGGATTCCACGGAGGCTTCCTCACGGGGAATGATGAGTCATGAACTCCATCTCCAGCCCCTCTCCCCTTTCTGGAGGTGCAGGGACGGGGCTGAAAATTCCAGGTTTCTAATCATAGCTCCATCTTTCTGGTGACCATCCCCCATCCAGGAGCCCACCCAGAGTCACCCAATTAGAACAAAAGACACTCCTATCACGCAGGAAATTCCAAAGGATTTAGGAGCCCTGTGTCAGAACTGGGGGCAGAGACTAAATATTAGAACAAGAGATGCTTCCGGCGCTCTTATCACTTTGGAAATTCTGAGGGTTTGGGGGAAGAGACCAACATATGTATTTTCTGTTATCTTATATCTGCTCTTATTTTCTGGGGGTGATGACCGGGTTCTTGTCTTTCTCTGCCAGGTGGCCACACCATTCCAGCTTCCCACCTGCATCTCCACACCCCTGGGTGGTCTCACCTGGTCCCATAATGTCACCAGCCTCTGAATGCTGAGGATCCCCCACCCCATCCAGACCAGATCTGCCTCTAAACTTTCTTCACGGGTCTGCCTCCACGGTAAACTAAACTGGGCACTCCAGAACAGAGGGGAAACCTTCCAGCTCCCTCTTATACGTGTCACTCAGGAGCCTGGGCACCGATGATGGCCTCAGCCTGGCTTTGCCTGCGCCCGTCTTCTTGACACATGGGGGGCAGTCAGGGCGAACACAGCTTTGAATCAGTGTCAGCCCTGTTTCCCGGGTCATTTATTCTCCAAACCTACAGCCTGTAGGACAAGACTCTTGTGGGTCCTGTGTTTCCCTGGAATGATGACCTTGACGCTCTCTCACTGTGAATTCTAAGGCCCTTTGCTCCCTCTGACCTCTGTGACGCCTTCCCCGGCTCCAGCGAATCCTTGCTCACTCGGTAAGGCTTCCTTCAAACTCCCCCTACAGCCTTCTCAGCCCTTGGGTGGGTGGTGCACCTCCTACAGGTGCCCCCAGGCCGCTCTGGTCACACTACACTGTGAGCATCCAGGGTGCCCCTGTCTGTGTGGCCAGCCCCTGGTACATGTTGGGTCTGGGTTTCACTGCCTGCTCCGTGTCCTCAGCCAAGCCCAGGGTGCAGGCAACCGTGCACTGCAGGAAGACGAAGTCCAGTCTTTCCTAATTAACGCCATTGGCCCAAGGGGTTGGCACCTCTGTCTCCCTCCAAGGCTCTGTTTGGAGGCCTCCTGGCTCCCAGCCTCCGTGACCCTGAACTTGGAGTCTCCGTTGCTCCAAGCAAGCGCCTCCAACGCGTGGCTGGGGGCTTCCTAGACCCAGGGGGTGGCCGGAGCACCTCTGATCCCACCTCCCTGCCTTGTTTTGTGGTTGAGCAAAGTCGGGCTTTATGGGGAATTTATTTTTCCAAATTGCAGGACAAAGAACATAATGTTTAGGAAGAAAACACATTGCTTACATTTGAGAAAAATTAGCAGCGTTATATAATGAAAGACACTTGAAAGGCTTGACTCACCCCGGGCTGACATACATCTTTGACTAGTTTGTGAGATACTCATAAAATGACATCCTGTTAATTTAAGGCTTCTTATGCTAATTTTCAGTCAATTTTATTTGCCTACAAAATTTATTGGTGGCCTCCAGGATAACAGCTGGGTTTGGTCCAAGTATGTGGGATCCTTGTTAAAAACACCAGGAGAGGAAAGTAAGACAGAGCTCGGGGTGAGGACCAGCGGGATGGGCGGACAGCAGCAGGGTGCGGCCGGAGCACAAGGGGCGCCGGCTCTCCATGACCCCGCAAGACCCTGCCTTCAGAACCGAGCCAGGGCAGCATGAGGGACTCCCTGGCCTGTTCCAAGTAGACCAGACCAGCCCCTGTCGGGCCCAGCACCCTCACTTCACAGATGGGAAAGCTGAGGCACAGAGCTGATGACATTTCCCAAGTGGAAACCCACAGAAGAATCTGGAAGATTCCATCGTGCGAGGCACTCCACAGTTTAAAGTCAGCAGGAGGGTGTGGTAGAGAAAGAGCATTTGGGGGATGCATGAGGGGATAAAACAGCAAAAGGAGGCCATTCTTATAGCTTGCTATCCATCTCTTCAGGCACAGAGGCCAATCTATGTTTGGGGCTCCCAAGGTGGGCTGGCTTTGGGCACCCATTCTCAGAAGGGCCACACTGCTTAGAAACTCCTCACAGGGATCCAGCCCCACATTTCCCTTTTGCACAGGGACCCACAGATCATGTGGCCGGCCCTGCCCCAAGCTCGGTGCCACACAGCAGAGGAGAAGTGGGATCCACGGTCATGCCTCCCAAGCTGTGCCAACCACACACTGCTGATCTTGGCCCAGACCACCATCTCTCTCTGATGGAAGGACCCATCTCTCTCTGATGGAAGGACCCAGACTCCAGGACACTGCATCCTGGCCTGGGCTGGGAGCACTCCCCATGGCCTCCTGCTCATGGACCATGACAGCAGTGAGCAGTGAGTGGTCCCTTCTGTGTCGTCCTCACCCCACCAGTGACACAAGGTTTGTTTGGGTGGTTCACACCCAAGCTGAGCCCAAACATGAAAACTCATACAAATTCTCTATGGCCGAACGGCAGGGGCCATGGCTGGGCATTGGGTCCCTGCTGGGCTGTGAGCCCTGGGCAGTGAAGGACATGCTCCCCCGGCAGACCACAGCCAAGGGCATGGCCAGGTGCACCTGGTTGGCTGGGGTCGGGCTCTTAAGTGTCCACCCTTGCTGCGCACAGGCCCTGCGGGTACAGCTGGCCCATAACTGTCTCTGGCAAGCATTTGAATTAATACAGTTGTTAGGAAAGGCCAGGTTGGGGAGCATGAGCTTCCAGAGGTGGCATCTTTGACTCCAGGGAGGGAGTTTGGGCAGCAGCTTTGTGATGGACTTTGGGGGCGGGGAGGTGGGTGTCCTGAAAGTTGCAGTGGTCATTCTGGTGAGGCTGTGGTTCCCCAGCTCCTTCTACCGGGGACGGCCAGACTGGCCATGACAGTGTCAGCACCAGCCACCCCTCTGGCCCAGTGTCCCCCCGCGGAATTTCACCGAGGACTCATCTCTCCAGCCCTGACATCCCTTATCTGCCCTCATCTGAGGTGTCTGCCGGCTGGTTTGGTCCCTCCCTGTGACTCCAGGGTTCCCACTGTTCTTGAGCTGGACTTGTTTTAACCGAATTGTCTTGTGTTTGCTTTCCTCTTCCTGCTGTTCCTTTTCTTGCATTTTTCTCCCCATTGTTCTCTCTTCCACTTGACACACACTCCCCAAGCCCCTTCTCTGTCACAGGGGGAGACAGAGTGAAATAAAACTCAGACCTGGACCTCTAAGAGGATGTAGGCCTTTGACATCTTGGAGTCTAATTCTGCCCCCTTACAGATGGGGAAATGGAGACCCAGAGCGGGAGGAGGCCTGTCCTCATGTATCCTACACTCTAGGTCATGAGACAGACATTGATAAGCAATTATTGATGGGGATCAGGGTCTCTTGGGGTCAGGGCAGGTGTGCGAAGCAGAGGGGTCAGGAAAAGCTTCTCAGAAAACACGATTCTTCCGTGGAGACCGGAAGACTGGATCAGAACTGACCAATGAAAAGGGTGGAATAGCATGCTAAGCAGAGGAACAGAATGGGCAAACACCTGGAAACAAGAGACCAGGAATGGCTGAGGAATGGGTCTCCAGGAATGTGGGGGGACCTGAGGGCGGGGATGCTAGGGAGGCAGTGGAGGTCGTATGCACAGGACATCGTGTGGCAGGATGAGGAGTGTGGGCTTTAACCCAGGCAGGTTCTCATCACAGGTGAGACGTTCAGGTGTGCATGTCTCACTGCAGTGAGGAGAATGGATTAGAGGGCAGTGAGATGGAGTTGTCTGAACAGGAAGAAGCTGGAGGTGGAGGGGCAGAAGAGATGGAAACAGTGGCCCAAGTCAAGGGTGGGGGGTGATAGATGGGACGTCCAGAGGGTGGGAGAAGAGAGACTGGGGGTGGTGCCCGCTCTGGGGGGTAGGATCACTGCCATTGCTGTTCACACCCAGGGAACCAAGGAGGATGAGTGGGGTGGGACGAGAGGGAGGTGATGAGTTAAGATTCGGACACGGTGGTATTGCCAGGCCTGTGACATGCCCACCAGGCTCTGGAATACGGATCTGGAGCTCAGAGGACAGAGTTCACATAGTCTTTCAACGATGGTCACTGAGTCTACAGGAAGACGTGAAGAGGCCACAGGCAGTTAGGAGAGGACACAAGGCTCACCCGGGAGAGGTCCTGGGAAGGCTAAGATTTGGGGTTCGGGGAGGGCTGACGACAGGGCTGGAGGGACCGGATGTTGTGGCTAGAAGCTGGGGGTGGGTCTGGGGGCGTGGGCTCAGGGGAGGACATGCAGGGATGGAGGGGTGCAGGTGGGGACCTGGGATGACATTCTCAGTCGTGAGTGGTGAGGGGTCAAGGAGGCAGAGCCAAGGAACGAGTGCTGTCCCCCTCCAGGCTGGCCAAGTGTGTGAAGAATGATGGTTTGGGGAGAGAACAGTGAGGCTGGTGGACGCCTCCGGGAACAGAGCGATGGTGGGCGGGGCTCTGCCTGTCTCCCCAGACATCTGAGGGGTGGGAGAAGGCAGGGCGTACTCGGAGGCTGAAAAGGCAGGCTCAACTGGGAGCCCAAGGAGGAATGGAGAGGAGTCTGGAGGTTCCAGGAATCAGATGCGGCACGATGGGTCTGGAGTGGGGTGCGTGGAAGATGAGAACTTCCGTATATTAAAAGGAGGGGATATTTCAGCACAGGGTGTCAGAGTGATTGAACACCCACTGGCCTAAAAATAAAATCTAAACCTCACATTGTATATGGAAATCAACTCAAAACGGATCAAAGATTCAAATGTAAACATGTAAAAATGTAAAACTAAAAAAAAAAAAAATGTAAAACTTACAGAAATACACATAGGAGAAAATCTTTGGGATCTGAGGGCTTGGTGAAGGGTTTTCAGAAACGACACCAAAAGCACAATCTATGGAAGGAAAAATGATAGGTCGGCCTTCATTGAAATTAAGAGATTTTGAGCTATGAAGAACCCCATTCAGAGAGAGACAAAGCAAGCTACAGACTCGGTAGCTTGTATCTGACAAAGCATATATTTGACAAAGGACTTGTATCTAGAATATATAAAGAATTCTCAAAACTCAACAGTATACAAACAAACAATCCAATTAAGAAATGGGCCAAAAACAGGAACCACAGTGAGATATCACTACATGCCTATCAGAACAGCCAAGATAAAGAATAGTGACAACCATGAGAAAAACATCAGTGTCTCCCAACTGAAGGACATTCTACAAAATACTCAGAAAAGTAAATAGTGATAACAATGCAGAGGAATGAAATTTCTCATACGTTAACTGGGAATGTAAAATGGCCACTCTGGGAAAGTATGGCAGTTTAAAAAAAACAAACAAAAAACCACTAAACATAACACTTACCTTAGAAGCCAGAAATTACATTCCTGGGCATTCATCCCAGGGAAATGAGAACTTCTGTTTGCACAAAAACCTGTGCATGGTGCTCATAGAAGCTTCAAGAGCCAGAAACTGGAGACTCAAATGCCATTCAATGGATGAATAGCTAGACAAACCACGGTACCTTGGTCTGTGGAACACTACCCGGCAATAAAAAGGAGGAGACTGTGGGTACATACAGTGAGGATGGAACTCAGGGACACCAGGCTGAGTGAAAAAAACTGATCTCGAAACGTTACATATAACATTCTCAAAGTGACAAAATTAGAGAACAGATTAGCGGTTGCCAGGGGCTAGAGATGGCAAGAGGGGAAAAGAGGGAGGGAGTGTGACAATAAGTATGTAGCGAGGGGGATCCTCCAGGTGATGGAATGGTTCTGCATCTTGATTATGGTGGTGGTTACATGAATGTACCCATGTGATAAAATTGCATAGAACTAAATACTCACATAACGATGCACATGCTATGGACTGCTGTGCCCACCCCAAATTCATATGTTGAAGCCTAATGCCCAGTGTGATGTATTAGAGGTGGGGCCTTTAAGAGGTGATTAGGTCGTGAGGGTGGAGTCCTCATGTTAGGATTAGTGCCCTAATAAAAGGGAACCCAGAGAGGTAATCTCTCTCCCTTATGTGAGGACACAGTAAGAAGGCTGCTGTCTGCAAACCAAGAAGAGAGTCCTTACCAGGAACTGAACAGGCCAGCCACGTGATCTTGGACTTTCCAGCCTCCAGAACACGGAGCAATAAATGTTTGTTGCTTAAATAACCCAGTCTGCGGTATTTTGTTCCAGCAGCCCAAGCCGACTAAGACAGCATGTAAAACTGGTGAAATCTGAATAAGGTCTGTGGGTTACACTGAGGTCAGTTTTTTCCAGCTTTTGATATTGAACTACAGTTATGCAAGTTGTTATCACTGGGGGAAACTGCGTGAAGGGTGCATGAGATTCCGTACCATTTTTGCAAGTTTCTGTGAATCTCTAATTATTTCCAAAAAAGAAAAAAAAAGAAGTAAGGGAGAGGACAGATGCCCAAAGGGCTTACATTGTGGACAAAGGCCAAGTATAGCAGGGATGTGAGAAGTTGGAGAAATGTGTGGCAAGCAGGTTAGTTCCAACCTTGGAGGCCGACTTGCCAGGTCAGACGTCTGGGGAGGTTACCTCAGGCAAGGAGGAAGGGACGTGCCTCCAAGAACTGTCCTGCTGGGAACAGGATGTGACTCTCAGCCCAGAGTGAGTGTGTCCCCTGGCCTCTTTGCTCTCTGCTGTGAGGGGGCAGGCAAGGGCTTGTGTCATCCCCCTGGCACCCCCCACCCCGCCCGGAGAACCAGCCCCGATCTCAGTTGGAGCACAGGGTGGCACTTCCAGCAGTAACATTTCCGCCAGGGAAGGGTCTTCTGGGGTTTCTGCAGCCAAGAGAGAGCCGCAGCCTGGGCTTCCCGCAGCAATAAGTAATTACACAGTCTTGCTTTGCATATTAGGAGCTGTCTGCATCCCACTCTGCTAAGTTACATGAGGACACAATTTATCTTTAGCCCGAAGCCACCTGCTTGGTAATCTGTTTCTGTGTACCCGATTGATCCCACCATCCACACATTAGCTGGAGGAATAGCTGACTTTATTTCAAGCAATCAGCTCGTACGTCTATAAGCCGGACAGGTTGGTCCAGCGCACGCCTGTCTGGATGGCTGCAGCCTTTGGGCAACCCTGCCCTTCTCTGAACCATGGGACTATCTACCCTGGGGCCAGGCTGGCGAGGGACACAGAGCCCTGAACCCCAACAAGAGGGTCTTGCATGCAGATCGTGGGTTGAGATTTTCCCCCATTTGTCCCTAAGGATGTTTCATCATTTTAACATTTTGGTCCCTTCTCTGGACAAATGTTTAAATTGGTTAATGAAAATTCTGGAAGCACTTGTACCCAATCCTGCTCAATGTTGGATAAATTGTGAAATATATGTTGCCTTGGTGTGTAAGCATCTCTGGGGTTTGAGCCTTTAGGGGAACAGAGTCGCCTTGTGTCCCAGGTTTGCCAAATCGTTCTCAGATACTTTTCCCCACGCTTCCCCCACAGCTGGGCAGCACACACGGGCACAGACACTCACAATTCTCTCTCTCTCTGGATTCTTCTTCTACGTCCACTATGTTTTTCAAACTCCCTTCTAACTCTTGCATAGCAGTCAGGGTCTGCTGTAAGACGCGCTCCCACGTGGACTGAATTAAAAAGATAAACAAATACAGGTGATAACCAAACCATGTGAAATCGGGCAGGCAGCAGGCTGTAGTAAGTGAGGGGCTTGATCAGCCCCCTTGAGAAGGGCGCTCTGGGAGGAGGTGGACCCTTGCTGGGGCGGGGGCCAGCTCTCAGCAGGCCGCTGCACACACTTTACAAGATCAGGTCTCCGTAGGAGACGTGAGGGCCGCCCGACCGGCAGGTGGGTACCTGCCACCAAACCCACAGACCCTCCTGGACCTCTTGATGCATTTGGGACAGAACCAACCAGATGCACATTGCTTCATTGCCTGTTTGGTTCTGTTTTGGGTCTAAAACTTTTTTATCCCCCCAAACAAAACCTCCTGTGATGGTTAATTTTAGGTATCAACTTGACCGGGCTCCGGGATGCCCGCATTGTTGGTGAAAACATTATTTCTGGGGGTGTCTCTGAGGGTGTTTTTGGAGGAGATTAGCGTTTGCATTGGTGACCTGAGTGGAGAAAATTGCCCTTACCAATGCAGACGAGCATCATCCCATCTGGTGAGTGCCTGGAGAGAAGAAAATGGCAGAGGAAGGGTGAATTCTCTTTCTCTCTGCTTCAGCTGAGACATAGTCTTTCCTGCCCCGACACCGGTGCTCCTAGTTCTTGGCCCTTCTTGGAATTATACCACCAATTTCCTGGACCCTCAACTTGCAGACATCAGATTTGGGACTTCTCAGCCTCCATAACTGTGTGAGCCAAACCCTCATAATAAATCTCCTTCTCTCTCTATATATATATATCCTACTGGTGCTATTTCTCTGAGAACTCTTACTTATAGAACCCCATACCTATTAAGCAATCACTCCCTACCTTCTCCCTCCAGCCCCTGGCTAACACTAATCTACTATCTGACTCTATGGATTTGTCTGTTCTGGACATTTCATATCAGAGGAATCATATAATACGTGGCCTTTTGAGTCTGGCTTTGTTCACTTAGCGTGATGTTATCGAAATTCATCCACATTGTAGTGCATGTCAGTACTTCTTTCCTTTTTCCTGCTGCAGCATATTCCATTGTATGGATAGACCACCCTTTATTTGTCCATCCATCCTCTGAGGCTGCCCGGAGCATCTGGGTGCCTCGAGGGCTTCATCCTGAAGGCCCTTCAGGATCGGGAGCTGCAGGGCAGGGACCTTGTATGACCCCACGGTGGTGTCCTCAGTGCCTAGAACAGCGCCTGGTGCAGAGCGTGTGCCCAGTAGATACCTGCTGAATAATAAATAGATGAATGAACCAGTAAGGCTGCTGGGAGAAACAGTGAGCATCTGTGCTCTATCTCCTGGAGGGAAGGGGTGTACGCCAGCTGCTAGGACCACTTTTGGGAGAAAACAGCGCAGAGCCCTGGGGCACAAGCACAAGCTGGGAGCCAGGAGCCTGACCTTGGACTAAGTTTCCTGTTGCTGCTTTAACAGTTCCGCACACACTCGGGCTTAAAACAGCACACATTTACCTCACAGTTCTGGATTGTCAGAAGTCTGACTTGAGTCTCACTGTCCTAGAGTCAAGGTGTGGGCAGGGCTGAGCTCCTTCTGGAGGCTCTGAGGAGAATTCATGTCCTCGACTTTTCCAGCTCCTAGACGTGCCCACATTCCTTGGCTTGTGGCGCCTTCCAGTATCTTCAAAGCCAGCAGTGTACCATGTCTCTGACCTTTCTTCCTTCATCTCAGCTCTTTCGGAACACAGCCAAGAAAGCCTCTGCCTTAAGCACTCGTGTGATTAGATGGGGACCATCCGGATAATCCAGGATAATACCCCATCTCGTAAATTTTGGAGATTAATCCTTTGTCAGTTGCTTCACTTGTAAATCTTTTCTCCCATTCTGAGGGCTGTCTTTTTGTCTTGTTTATGGTTTCCTTTGCTGTGCAAAAGCTTTTAAGTTTCATGAGGTCCCATTTGTTTATTTTTGTTTTTATTTCCATTTCTCTAGGAGGTGGGTCAAAAAGGATCTTGCTGTGATTTATGTCATAGAGTGTTCTGCCTATGTTTTCCTCTAAGAGTTTGATAGTGTCTGGCCTTACATTTAGGTCTTTAATCCATCTTGAGTTTATTTTTGTGTATGGTGTTAGGGAGTGTTCTAATTTCATACTTTTACATGTACCTGTCCAGTTTTACAAGCAGCTCATGTAGCTCAATAACAAAAAACAAACAACCCAATCCAAAAATGGGCAGAAGACCAAAATAGACATTTCTCCAAAGAAGATATACAGATTGCCAACAAACACATGAAAGGATGCTCAGCATCACTAATTATTAGAGAAATGCAAATCAAAACTACAATGGGGTATCACCTCACAGTGGTCAGAATGGCCATCATCAAAAAATCTAGAAACAATACATGATGGAGAGGGTGTGGAGAAAAGGGAACCCTCTTGCACTGCTGGTGGGAATGTGAATTGGTACAGCCACTATGGAGAACAGTATGGAGGTTCCTTAAAAAACTAAAAATAGAATTACCATACGACCCAGCAATCCCACCACTGGGCATATACCCTGAGAAAACCATAATTCGAACAGAGTCATGTACCACAATGTTCGTTGCAGCTCTGTTTACGATAGCCAGGACATGGAAGCAACCTAGGTGTCCATCGACAGATGAATGGATAAAGAAGATGTGGCACGTATATAAAATGGAATATTACTCAGCCATAAAAAGAAAGGAAACTGAGTTATTTGTAGTGAGGTAGATGGACTTGAGTCTGTCATACAGAGTAAAGTAAGTCAGAAAGAGAAAGACAAATACCGTATGCTAGCACATAGATATGGAATCTAAGAAGAAAAAAAAAGGTCATGAAGAACCTAGGGGTAAGACGGGAATAAAGACACAGACCTACTAGAGGATGGACTTGAGGATATGGGGAGGGGGAAGGGTAAGCTGGGACAAAGTGAGAGAGTGGCATGGACATATATACACTACCAAACGGAAAATAGCTAGCTAGTGGGAAGCAGCCGCATAGCACAGGGAGATCAGCTCGGTGGTTGGTGACCACCTAGAGGGGTGGGATAGGGAGGGTGGCAGGGAGGGAGACGCTAGAGGGAAGAGATATGGGAACATATGTATATGTATAACTGATTCACTTTGTTATAAAGCAGAAACTAACACACCATTGTAAAGCAATTATACTCCGATAAAGATGTTAAAAAAAAATACCCCATCTCAAAATCCTTAACTAAATTGCCTCTGCAAAGTCACGTTTCCATGTAAGGTAACATATTCCCAGATTCCTGGGATTAGGATGTCAACATCTTTGGCGGCGGGGGCGGGCGGGGGAAGGGGGCGGGTGATTTATTCTGTTGACCACAGAAGCCCCTTGGCCTGAGGCTCGTTTTCCCCGTAGGAGAAAGCAGGCCAAACAATTTCCAAAATCCTTTCCAACCCTTGGGTCAAGCCATTGCAGCAGGAAAGAACAGTGGCTTCTAACTTAATGACAGATTTCTATCATCATCGGATCAGGTGCCTGGAGCTCACCTCTGTCTGACCAGATGCTCTCTTGGATTTTTCCACCCATTTTCTTCCTGGTTCCTATTGCTCACCTCTCAGAACATCACCCTCCTCTTTTCACAGGGGAGGGATGTGAGCTTCAGAGAAGCCAAGTGACATCCCTGAGGTGACCTGTCTCAAAAGTGGGGGCCCGAGTCCCACCCCTCACCCCCCGTGTCTGTCTGACTCTGGAGATATGGAGTCCTCCACTGTTTACACTGGTGATTTGGGTGAAATGCAAATGCTTTAGGGCATTTAAAAATCCAATGAATTTTAAATTTTAAATCGATCATTTTAGGAAGCTGGAACGTGCAATGAATTTAGTCATTAATCTCAAAGTTTTGGAAGCAGACTTCCTCCGTGAAAGAAAACAAAAAGTGGAGTGTGGGCCGGAGGGAAGCTTTGTAGATGCGATTTTAATGGTTCATTTCTTTGCTTCTTTAAGTTCTTTTTTGTAGGATCGGGCTGAAGGAGGAGAAACTACAGAACAATGGGCCACATCTGGAGCTCTCAGAGCCAAAACATCTGTATCTGTGTGTCCACAGCCTGAATCTGTGTACTCTCGTTCTAAGGCACATGCAGGTCTCACCACGTGGCCCAGGAGATCCACACACGTGTGCTACTTCTCAGATGCGAAACAGGGAGATCACCAAGCCCCTGTCAACGTGTGATGAGCTTTTCTTCTTAACCAAATCCTTCCCTCCATCTCGGGCTTCTCTTGTGAGTCTTACAAATCAGCCCAAAAGACAGAAGGCACTGGGAGAGGAGGATGGCGAGCACGCTGATCCCGTTTTCTTGGAAATTGCCCTTTCTTCTTTTTTTCTTAATAAATTTATTTATTTATTTATGGCTGTGTTGGGTCTTCGTTGCTGCGCATGGGTTTTCTCTAGCTGCAACGAGCAGGGGCTGCTCTTCATTGTGGTGCATGGGCTTTGTAGCAGAGCACCGGCTGTAGGCGTGCGGGCTTCAGTAGTTGTGGCGCGCAAGCTCAGTAGTTGTGGCGCACAGGCTCAGTTGCTCCGCGGCATGTGGGATCTTCCCGGATCAGGGCTCGAACCCACGTCCCTTGCATTGGCAGGCGGATTCTTAACCACTGCACCACCAGGGAAGTCCTGCCCTTTCAATATTTCAAAGCGGTGTGTTTCAAGGGTGAGTTCTCTGAGCAGAGGGCAGGGCGGTGCACATATAACCGTGAGGGGCCAAGATCTAGGGCAGTACTTTCCTCCTGCTCAGCCTCGCAGAGCCGCCTGTCTGCAGATGGACCCAGAAACCACTGAGTAGGGCTTCCTGGCAGAATCCCAGAGTGGTGTTGTCCTTATGGGTCCCATTGTTGTAGCTTTGTAGGTGTCATTTGGGATCTCGGTGGTCTAGTTCATAGAACGGGAGTGTGATGCCCTTATTTCTACAGGTGTGTCTTCATTCAACAAATATGTATTGAGCATCCTGAGAGCTCCTGGGGATAAAAGATACATGAGAAATCTTCCCTGCCCTCTAGGAGCTCACAGTCTAAGGAAAGAGACACACTGACCTGCAGACTGCTCCAGGGTAGCCTGTGACAAGTGACCTTTGTTGATTTCTTCATTCATTCATCAAGTGCTTCTTGCAAGCTGCTTCCTTGCCAGGAATTGTGGTGCTGAGCCGCAAGGAGTCCACGTGGAACAGTGAAAATACCAGTGAAAATGTCAAACATCACTTGTTGAGTGGTGAGCAGACGTAAACCTCCTGAATAATTATGAAAATCGTTCCTTGAGAATCACTGTTGAGAAAAGACACTGCATCCACTTTGCCTTAGATTATTTGAAACTTTATATTTGATCATCACATTTCAGATATAGCAAAGAATAGATACTCTTCGTTTATCCCCAAATTCAGTGGCCATTGACTGTGCTTCTGTTAAGTACTGGAGACTGGCCTCCCCAAGGAACATGGGCACGAGGGGGACACAGCCCCGGCTCCTGAAAGCTCACGGAAGGCTGGAGAGAAGAAACTTTACAGCCTGGGATGATGATACTATCACGGCCGGTGCCGGAGCTCTGCGGTGCTGGTGGTTGACCTGGCTTCTCTGCCCCTTTGGGGAACCACCGTGCACTTGACGTTGAGTGACTTCCGCTGGTCTCCACTGTCCCATTGCCTTGCAGTGCTACTTAGAGCTGGAGAGGGCTTTCTTTTGTGAGATGGTGGACCTCAGCTCAGACGCAGGTCATGGACACTCTTAGAAACGGGGCGAGGGGCCTGGAGAACCTCCCAGGGTCTGTGTGAGGAGTAAGGGTGCCGAGAGGGGGCGTGGTCAGTAGGAGACCGCTGGAGCCCTGGAGGGCCACACAGGGAGCTTGGCCTTTGTCTTGCGGAGGACGGGCACCACTTCAGGGCTCGAGGGATGGAGGACGGTGTCCAGGGTCTGAGAACCTCCTGGAAGCAGGGGGCTGGACAAGCATTCCAGCCCTTGGTTCTATCAGAGACCCTGGAGGCGCTGTCAGACAGGGGCAGCCATCGCTCCGAACTCAGGAAATCGTCCAAATTTACCAAAAAGGTATCTCGTCTCTGCCCCAGAAGCTGGGGGGAGGCTGGAAGTTAAGACTAAGTGCCTTTGCTGTGCAAAAGCTTTGAAGTTTCATTAGGTCCCATTTGTTAATTTTTGTTTTTATTTCCATTTCTCTAGGAGATGGGTCAAAAATAATCTTGCTGTGATTTATGTCATAGAGTGTTCTGCCTATGTTTTCCTCTAAGAGTTTGATAGTTTCTGGCCTTACATTTAGGTCTTTAATCCATTTTGAGCTTATTTTTGTGTATGGTGTTAAGGAGTGCTCTAGTCTCATACTTTTACATGAAGCTGTCCAGTTTTCCCAGCACCACTTATTGAAGAGGCTGTCCTTTATCCACTGTACATTCCTGCCTCCTTTATCAAAGCAAAGGAAACCATAAACAAGACCAAAAGACAACCCTCAGAATGGGAGAAAATATTTGCAAATGAAGGAACTGACAAAGGATTAATCTCCAAAATTTACAAGCAGCTCATGCAGCTCAATA
>RJWK010039040.1:0-20554 GCA_004363435.1 Platanista minor | reverse complement strand
GGGCCTTTGGTCCCTGTGCACTCAGCCCTGACTGCCCACATCTCCGTGTCAACCCTCAGCAGGGCCTGCCTTGCTGAAGCCTAATGTTTCCTCTCACATCCTCCCTTTCAGTCTTCCCCTTTTCCTCCCCAACCTCAGCTTGGCAGCTCGGTTTGATTACAGCCCTGACTTGTCTGCTTCCCATGGGGCCCCTCCTTGCTTCTCTAATGCCCTCAGGGTCAAAAGGCATCCTCCAGGACTCAGGACAGTGTAATTAAGAGGCTTTGGTTTTGGACTCCTGGGTCTGCCACTTCCTAGCTGTGTGACCTTGGGCTACATGGCTTACTTCTCTGAACCTGTTTCAGTCTTCATAAAACCACCCAACCCAGTGCTTGAGTAGTAGATACTCGGTAAGTGGAAGTTAATTAACCATTGCTATCAACAAAAGCTAAAATTTGGTGCTTGCTCTGCACCAGGCGTTGTGCTAAATGTATCTCCCACGTTGGCTCACTTTAGTCTCACAATAGCATTGTGAGGTACACAGTGAGCACAATGGAACTGTTGTTATCCCCATTTTGCAGGTTAGAAAACTGAGATACACAGAGGCTAAATATTTTTCCAAGGTCACCCAGGTAGAATATGCCAGAGCTGGTATTTGAAGCTGGCAATCTAGCTACCATTAACCCTGGAGCTTCTGTGCCCCTCAAAGACCAATCAATTTAATGGTAAGTCTAAATTTAAGGATAAAACAAAAGTATATTAAAAGTAACTAAAAATTATTGATTCTAAAGTTCATTACCCCCTAAGGAATAAGAAAACTTTAATTATTCCCCTTCTTAAGAGGATTTTTCTGTTTCGATCACAGCCATGAGCTAAAGGTATAAGGCTCTATGCTGACAGTCGACACCTCTGTCAGCCAGTGGGTAGTAAAAGGACTTCCACAGGCTTTGAAATCACAGGACTCAGAGGGTAGGCGAGCAGTATAGCACAGAGGACCCAGGATTTAAACTCTAAAGACCTGCATTCAAGTCCAGGTACTACCTCTCACTTTGTGATGTTTAAAGTCACTGAATTTCACCAAACCTTAGCTTACTTACCTGTGAAATGGGGAGATATGAAAAATAGAGTGTTGATATGGAAAATAGAGTATTTGTGAAAACCACCTCCGAGATGTGTGAGGCACAACACGAATGTTGAATAATGATGAGAGGTCTGTTCATTAATCCAGGCTTGACAATGCTCCACCTTCACCTGCATCCCCTTGCCTCCCCACAAGGGCCAGACTAGAGGCCATTGGCTGGGGAAGCAGGGTCTATTTGCGGCTCTGCCACTAATTTTCTGTGAGATTTGGGCAGTTCATTAACCTTCATGTGTCTTGGTTTTCTTCTTTATAAACAGTTAAGCAAGTGAGATTTATCTCAGGAATGCAAGGCTGATTCAACACATGAAGAACAATTAATGTAACACACTATATTTTTAGACGAAAGGGTGGAAACCACATGATCATCTCAACAGAAACAAAAAAGCATCTGTCAAAATCCAACACCCTTTCTTGATTAAAAAAAAAGAAAAAAGCACTCAACAAACTAGGAATAGAAGCAGGTTTCCTCAATCTGATAAAGGACGTCTCCAAAAACACCAAGAGCTAACGTCATACTTAATGGTGAAAGACCGAAGACTTTTCCCCCTAAGATCAGGAACAAGACAAAAGATGTCACTCTTTCCTCTTCTATTAAACATTGCGCTAGAGGTTCTGTCCAGGGTAAATAGGCAAGGAAAAATAAAAGGCATCCAATTTGGAAAGGAAGAAGTAAAGCTGTACTCACAGATGACATGATCTTATATATAGAAAATCCTAAGAAATCCACCCAAAAAACCCCACAACCCTGTAAGAGTTAATAAACTTGCAGAATACAACGTCAGTATACAAAATTCAATTGTATTTCTATACATTAACAATCTGAAGATGAAATTAAAATTTCATTTACAACGCCATCAGAAACAACAAAATACTTAGGGATAAATTTAACAAAGGTAGAACAAGATTTGTACACTGAAAACTATAAAATATTATTGAGAGAAATTAAGGAAGATTAAATAAATGGAAAGACATCCTGAGTTCATGGGTTGGAAGACTTAAAGTTTTTAAGATGGCAGTAGTCCTCAAATTGATCTACAGATTCCATGCAATCTTTATCAAAATCCAAGCTAGCGGGCTTCCCTGGTGGCGCAGTGGTTGAGAGTCCGCCTGCCGATGCAGGGGACACGGGTTCGTGCCCCGGTCCAGGAGGCTCCCACATGCCGCGGAGCGTCTGGGCCCATGAACCATGGCCTCTGAACCTGCGCGTCCGGAGCCTGTGCTCCGCAACGGGAGAGGCCACAACAGTGAGAGGCCCGCGTACCGCCAAAAAAAAAAAAAAAATCCAAGCGAGCTTTTTTTTTGCAGAAATTGACAAGCTGATTCTAAAATTCATATGGAAATGCAGGGGAGCCAGAATAGCCAAAACAATCTTGAACAAAGTTGAGGGACTTCCTGATTTCAAAACTTATTACGAAGATATAATAATCAAGACTGCCTGGTACTGGCGTAGAAATATATATCAATGCAATAGAATTGAGAGTCCAGAAATACACCCATACATTTAATTAAGATCAGTAATTCTTCATAAGGGTGCCAAGACAATTCAATGGGGAAAAAATAGTCTTTTCAACAAATGGTGCTAGGAAAACTAGGTAGCCACATTTTTAACAAAGAAGTTGGACCCCTAATTCACACCATAAACAAAAGTTAATATGAAACAGACTTAAATGTAGTAGCTAAATATATGAAACTCTTAGAAGAAAACATAGGAATACATATTTGTCACCTTGGATTAGACCATGGTTTCTTAAGTATATCGAAAGCATAAGTAGCCAAAAAAATAAAATTAAAAAAAAACACAACACTTCATCAAAATTAAAAACTTCTCTGACTTCTAGGACACTATGAAGAAAGTGAAAAAACAACTCCTGGAATGGGAGAAAACATTTGTAAATTCCATTTCTGATAAAGATCTAGTATCTAGAATATACACAGAACGCTTAGAACTCAACAGTATAAATGGGCAAGGCATTTGAGTCGACAATTCCCCAAAGAAGATTTACAGGCAGCCAGTAAGTCCATGAAAGATGCTCAACATTATTAGTCATCAGGGGAATGCAAATCAAAACCACAGTGAGGTACCACTAATCACTCACTAGAAAGGCTGTAGTAAAAGACAACCCTAAAGTGTTGGCAAGGATGTGGATATACTGGAACCCTCGTATACTGCTGGTGGGAATGTAAAATGGTAAAGCCTCTTGGAAACCAGGCTAGCAGGTCCGCAGAGAGTTAAACATAGAGTTAAACATAGAGTTACTATAACTATAACTATAGTTATAACTATAACTATAGAGTTAAACATAGAGTTAAACATAGAGTTACTACTCCTGGTTATATACTCAAGAGAAATGAAAACATATGTCCACACAAAAACTTGTACACACATGTTCATAGCAGCATTATTCATAGTAGCTAAAAAGTAGAAATAGTCCAAATATCCAAGTGATGAACAGATTAAACAAAATATAGTATATTCATATAATGGAATATTATTTGGCCATAAAAGGGAATGAGATACTTCTTCATGCTACATCATTAATGAACTTTGAAAACATTATGCTTAGTGAAAGAAGCCAGACACAAAAGGCCACATGTTGATTCCATGTATATAGAATGTCCAGAATAGGCAAACTACAGTGATTGCCAGAGCTTGAGGGGAGGGGGAATGGGGAATACTGCTAAAAGGGAGGGGGTTTCTTTTCAGGGTCCTGAAAATCATCTGGAATTATGTAGTGATGGTTACACAGCTTTCTAATATACCAAAACCCACCTAATCGTACACTTTAAATGGGGTGAATTTTATGATACTTTAATTATCTCAGTTTTTAAATGGAGTTAATCTAGAATGGTATTTCTCAGAGGGGCGAGACAAGCAGCATTAGCACCTTAATTATCTCAGTTTTAATTTATTTTTTAAAATTAATTTATTTTTGGCTGCGTTGGGTCTTCGTTGCTGCACGTGGGCTTTCTCTAGTTGCGGCAAGCCGGGGCTACTCATCATTGCGGTGCACGGGCTTCTCATTGTGGTGGCTTCTCTTGTTGCAGAACACGGGCTCTAGGTGCGCGGGCTTCAACACTAGTCTTGGACCTATGCTCTCTAGATCATGTAAACACTCCTAGTTCCAGGGTCCATGAATATCTACATCATCTGGTGACACACACATCCCCACGTACCGCAGGTTAGCCACGCTAGGTAGTTAACTATCCAAATTATTTTGTTTGAAGTTTTTCATTGGCAACTGCATCTGTTCTTATTTTTTTCCTCCAGTGTGATTAGCTATCTGTTTTGTTAGAGTTCATTTTAAAGATTTTTTTTCACATAATTAAATTGTAATTTCCTACTTCAAAAAAGAAACCTGAGAGTGGAAGAAACACCAGCAGCCCTTCTTTCATGCTTACATTTGCACATCAGTTGGCGTCCATGGGGAGCGTCTCTCAGCCGTCCCTGACATTGCACTTGAAGGGATGGCAGTTGGAAGGGGGGCTGGCGGGGCTCCTGGTGGTGTCAGAGGAGTGTCCCTCAGGATAGACATTGTCCTGTAGCCCCCCCCCCAAACTCTATCAGTTCACCCACTAATTAGTCCAGACTCTTAATGTTAGAGAAATCCAACTCAGGCTGGTTTAAGCCAAAGGGCCCGTAGTGGCAGATTCACTGAGAGGATCTACCTTCAGGCAAAGCTCAACACAGGGCTCAAATGGTTACAGGACTCTGGGACATCTCTCAGCAAGGTTTTCCCTGTATTGGCTTCATCCTCTGGCAGCTTGCCAAGATGACCACCAGCCATCTAGGTTTACCTCCCATCGGATTAACCCAATGCACAAGTGGTGCCTCTGGCTGAGTTAAGGATTGCATTTGGCTGCATGGAACAGAAAATTCATGTGACAAAGCCTTCACCTCAAAGGATTTATTTTTATCACATAAGAAGTCCTGAGATGAGGGAGTCTCGTAGCTCTGTCATACCATTGGTGTCCCATTTCTGTTCTTCCATCCTTAGCAGGTGACTTTTGTCTTCAAGGTTGCCAAGTGGCTCCTGTGGCTTGTATGTTCATGTTCCAGGCAGGAACAAGGAGGAAGGACAAAGGGCAGGAGACACGTGTCACTAAGCCTGTCTCTTCTTATCAGGAGGATAGTCACCTTCCTGGAAACACTGCCACGTAGACGTCTCCTTACATCTCATTGTCCAGAACTGTCCATGGCCACTCCTGCCTGCCAGGAAGCCCAGGAAATTAAGGTTTTTAGCTAGGAACCTACTGTCCAAAGCAAAATAGGGTTCTGTTAATAAGGAGGAAGGGATAATGGATATTACAGACAGTGATTCCCAGCAGAATCCACACATGGTTCTCTAAATGGGTTATCCATCCAACCCCAAACCCGTGTAAACCACTCAGTGGCAAGGGTTGTTGATTTGTCCACTGGTGGATTCTCAGTACCTAGAATAGTGCCTAGCACTGAGAATGAACACACTGAGTTTTTATGGAATGCATGATTAGCCAAGCTGGGCTCAACACACCCACCCATAGAGGTAGGAAGTAGAGTCAGCCCTCCAAACCACATGGCTGATGTGGAATGGAGGGTTGGTTCCCTAAAGGAACATTAGCATGCTGTTACCAGGAGCGGGGCATGGATGCTAGGCAGATAAGAGCAACGAATGACCTGCACAACCCAGCATTGCTCGGGCTAGCCAATTCTTAGAGATAGCAAACTACCCATCCAGAAGTACACTTTTCATATGCAGACTACCCAGTCCGGGGAGCTCAGTACTCTGAATCGCTGGCCTCTGTCTGGCTCTCGCACTCCAGGAGGTACTAGTCCTTTGCCCTGATCACTGCAGGGTCAGTACCAGACGACTGGAGACAGCCCCTGTCCCCCAGAGCCCACTGAAACTGTTCAAACCAGCCAGTCCTAAGCCTGCTCACCCTGCCTGGCATTTACTTGTGGAAACCACAATAATCATTTCAGTGTCTGGTGTCTTACGGTGCCTCATTAAACAATGGAGATGCTGAAGACAGGTGGAAGGTGTGGGTGGGGTGGGGCACAGCATGATCACTGTGAAAGTTTTCCACACTTAGACCATGACGCACAGTAATAAATATCTTACACACGCACACAGATATCTATAAAAAGGAAACAGAAGTCTTCAGAGTAGTATTTAACTCGTCTACAGTAACTCTTAATACTTTTTTTTTTTTTCTTTTTAAGGAAATGCTAGTTGCCACCCACTTAATTGATTTCACAGTCCGCTAATGTGTCTCATCTGACAGTTGGAAAACACAGCCATAGAGCAGGTCTGATGGAGCATTGTTTCTTAGGAAACAATGGTGGGCCATGAGGCTTGCCAGCCGGGTGGGACCAGATCAGGGCAGATGTCCAAACCAGATTCAAAACCCATGCTAGACAAACAGACAAACGTCAGCTTCAATTTGGTGTCTGTGAAAATAAATTATCCTTCTGCTGTGGCATTTGTATATATCTGCAAAGGTGCTCCTGAGCATGTAAGTGTCCAGGGTTACAATTCCTCAAAGTGGATTTTTCCCTTACATACAGTGTTTTAGGTCAATTCTGGAGATGCCCTAGGCCTTCCCTGGCAGCCTGGATGAATTGGGATGTGGGCTGAAATTTTGGACAGACTAATCAGGTAGGAAAAGTTTCTGCTGTTTGTGCAAGGATTACAAGGTGCAGAAAGGTATATGTAGTGGAGGATCTGGGAAGACAGCTGTTTTTCTAGATGTAGCATCTAGGATGAATACACGAATGGATTTGCTGATTTCTAGCTAACCATATTCTCCTGATTCGTTATTATAAATAGGCTGGGTTTTTTTTTTTCTTAGCAAATATGTTTTTAGTGACTTAGAAAGATTCAAGCACAGATTTACAGAGCTAAAACTGCTACTGCTAGCCTGCTTTGCAATTTCTTTTTTTTCATTGAGCTATAATTTATAAACCATAAAATTCATACTAATAAAGTATACAATTCAATGTTTTTCAGTATGTTCACAAAGTTGTGCAACATCAGCACCATATAATTTCAGAAAATTTTCATTACCCCGAAAAGAAACTTCATACCCCTGAGCAATCATTCCCCCCAATTCTCCACCTCCCCCCATCCCCTGGCAACCACCAGTCTACTTTCTGTCTCTATGGATTTGCCTAGTCTAGACATTTCATATAAATGGAATCATATAATATGTGACCTTTTGTGTCTGGCTTCTTTCATTTTGCAGTGTTTTCTAGGTTCATCCATGTAGCATGTATCAATACGTCATTCCTTCTTATGAGTGAAAATTCCCTTGTATTTATATAGTACATTTTGTTTATCCATTTATAACTTGATGGATATTTAGGTTTCCACTTGGGGGCTATTATGAATAACGCTGCTATGAACATTTGAGTACAGGTTTTTGTGGGACATACTGAGGAATTGCCAAACTATTTTCCAAGAGGCTGGACCATTTTACATTTCCACCAGCAGGATATGAGGGTCCCTGTTCTCCCACATCTTCACCAATACTTGTTATTATTTATCTTTTTTATTATCGTTATAATTGTGGGTCTGAAGTAGTTTTAATTTGCATTTTCCTAATGACTAAAGATGATGAGCAGCTTTTCACATGCTCGTTGGCCATTTGTATATTTTCTTTGGAGAACTGTCTATTCAAATCCTTTGCCCATTTTTATTTTTAATCTTTAACTTTTATTTTTTTTGGCTGCACCATGAGGCTTGCGGGATCTTAGTTCCCCAACCAGGGATCGAACCTGGGCCCCTGGCAGTGAAAGCGCCGAGTCCTGACCACTGGACCATCAGGGAATTCCCCCTTTGCCCAGTTTTAAAATTGGGGATTTTTTTTTTTTTATTTGTTGAGTTATGAGTTCTTTATATCTCCTTTTTTTTTTTTTTGGCTATGTTGGGTCTTCGTTGCCGCGTGCAGGCTTTCTCTAGTTGCGGTGAGCGGGGGCTACTCTTTGTTGTGGTGTACGGGCTTTTCACTGCTGTGGCTTCTTGTTGCAGAGCACGGGCTCTAGGTGCATGGGCTTCAGTAGTTGTGGCACGTGGGCTCAGTAGTTGTGGCTCATGGGTTCTAGAGCGCCGGCTTAGTAGCTGTGGCACATGGTCTTAGTTGCTCCGTGGCATGTGGGATATTCCTGGACCAGGGCTCGAACCCGTGTCCCCTGAATTGGCAGGCGGATTCTTAACCACTGCGCCACCAGGGAAGTCCTCTTTATATATTCTGAACACTAGATATTTTGAGTTAATTTTTGTATATGGTATGAGGTAGGGGTCCAATTTCATTCTTCTGCATATCTGTATACAGTTGTCCCAACACAGTTTGCTAAAAAAATTACTATTTCCCTATTGATTTGTTTTGACACTGTTGTTAAATATCAATTCACCTTATGTGTATGGGTTTATTTCTGGACTGTAAATTCTGTTTCATTGTTCTATATATCCTTAGGCCAGCAGCACACACTCTTGATTACTGTAGCTTTGTAAGTTTTAAATTCAGAGCATGTAAGTTTTCCAGCTTCGTTATTTTTTCAAGATTGGTTTGGCTATTCTGGGTCTCTTGCATTGCCATATGAATATTAGAATTAGCTCGTCAGTTTCTGCAAAAATGTCAGCTGGGATTTTAGTAGGGATTGCATTGAATCTGTAGATCAGTTTGGGGAGTATTTCCATCTTAACAATATTAAGTCTTTCAATCCATGTACAAGATGTCTTTCCATTTATTTAAGTCGTCTTTAATTTCCTTCAACGTTTGTTGGTTTTCAGCATACTAATCTTCTGTGGTATTTATTCCTATGTATTCTATGTATTTTTTTTCTTTTTGATGCTATTGTAAATGGAAATTGTTTTCTTAATTTCATGTTCTTGATGTTCACTGTTAGTGTATAGAAATACAACTGAATTTTGCATATTGATCTTGTATCTTGCAGCTTGACTGAATTTGTTTCTTAGTTCTAACTGTGTGTGTGTGTGTGTGTGTGTGTGTGTGTGTATTCCTTAGAATGTTCTCTATACAAGGTCATACCACGTACAGATAGGGATAGTTTTACGTCTTCGTTTACAATCTGAATGACTTTTACTTATTTTCCTTGTCTACTGTTCCTGGCTCAAACCTCCAAAGCAATGTTGAATAGAAATGATAAGAGCAGAAATCCTCATCTTGTTGAAGGCTTTCAGCCCTTCACCATTAAGTATGATGTTAGCTGTGGGGTTTTTATAGATGCCCTTTATCAGGCTAAGGAAATTTTCTATTCCTAGTTTGTTAAGGGTGTTGGGTTTTGTCAAATGACCTTTTTGTGTCAATTGAGATGATCGTGCCATTTTGTCCTTTATTAATGTGGTGTATTGCATTGATTGAATTTCATATGTCAAACCAACCTTACATTCCTGGGATAAATGCCCCCTGGTCGTGGTGTATAATCCTTTTTATGTGTTGCTGGATTCAGTGCGCCAGAATTTTGTTAAGGATTTTTGCATTCGTATTCATAAGGGATATTGGTCTGTAGTGTTGTTTTCTCTTGATGTCTGGGTTTGGTACCGGGGTTATTACTGGCTTCATAGAGCAAATCGGGAAATGTTCTCTCCCTCTTTATCTTTTGGAAGAGTTTTATGAAGGACTCATGCTAATCCTTCTTTAAACATTCGGTGGAAATACCCATGAAACCATCTGGTCCTGGCTTTATTTGAAAGGAAGCTTTTCTGATTACTGTTTCAGTCTCTTGTTATATGTCTATTCAGATTTTCTCTTTCTTTTTGAGTCACTTTTGGTAGTTTCTGTCTTTGTGGGATTTTTTTCTGTTTCACCTAGGTTATCTAATTTGTTGGCACACTGTTGTTCATAGTATTCCTTAATAATTCTCTTTATTTCTGTAAGGTCCTTAGTGAAGTCCCTCTTTCATTCCCGATGTTAGTAATCTGAGTCTTCTCACTTTTTTTCTTGGTCAGTCTAGCTAAAGGTTTGTCAATTTTGTTGATCTTTTTAAGAACGAACTTTTAGTTTACTTGATTCTGGGTTTTGTTTTGTTTTTCTATTTCACTTACTTCTACTTCAATCTTGATTATTTTCTTTCTACTTTTTTTTAACTTAATTGGCTCTTTTTGTTTCTTAGGGTAGAAAGTTAGGTCATTGATTTAAGTTCTTTCCTCCTTTTTAATATAGGAATTTACAGCTGTAAATTTCTCTCTAAGCACTGCTTTCACTGCATTCCATAAGTTTTGATATGTTATGTTTTCATTTTCATTCATCTCAAAGTATTTTCTAATTTCCCTTGTGATTTCTTCTTTGACCCATTGGTTGTTTAGGAATGTGTTATTTAATATCTACATATTTGTATATCTTCCAGTTTTCCTTCTGTTACTGCTTTCTAATTTCTTTCCAATGTGGAATGGTTGTGGAATATACTTTGCATGATTGAAATCCTTTTAAATTTATTGGTGCTTGTTTTATGACCTAACGTATGGTCTATCCTGCAGAATGTTCCATGTGAACTTGAAAAGAAGGTATATTCTTCTTGAATGTATATATTAATGTTTTTCATCCGATTTGGAAAGTTTTTGAGCATGAGTTCTTCAAGTATTCTTCCTGCCCCTTTTTCTCTCTCCCCTCTTTCTGATACTCCCATTATGCATATGTGGGCATGTTGGATGGTGTGCCACAGGTCTTTGAGGCACAGTCCATTTTTATTTACTCTTTTTTCTGTTCCTGACACTAGATAATCTCAATTCACCCATCTCCAAGGTCACTGATGTTTTTCTTCTTCCTTTTCAGATTTGCTATTGAGCCCCTCTAGTAAAATTTTCATTTTAGTTATTGCACTTCTCAATTCCAGAATTTCTGTCAGCTCTTTTTTATAAGTTTTACTTCTTTATTGATACTCTCTGATGAGAAATCATTCTCATACTTCCGTTTTGCTTTTGAGACATTTTTAAAACTTCTTTGTGCATATTTAAAAATAGCTGATTTAAAGCCTTTGTCCAGTAAATCCAATATCTGGAATTCCTCAGAGATGGTTTCTATTAACTGCTTTTTTTCCATGTATAAGCCATACTTTCTTGTTTCTTGTGCATGTCTTGTAATTTTTGTTGTTGAAACTGGACATTTAAAATAATATATGTATTCATCTTCTCCTCCCTTTATGAATCGTTAAATAAAAATACCAATGAAAAACTTAGAAAGAAAGAAATAAAATAATATAATGTGGAAGAAGAAGAAGAAGAAGAAATCATCACATCCTTTCCCTTTCCCAGGACTATTTGTTGTTGCTTTATTGTTGTTTGTTTGGTGACTTTTCTAATTCTGTAAAATCTATATTCTTTGTTGCCTGACCACTGAAATATCTGTGAGGTTAGCCTAAGGTCATCTAATGATTGCACAGAGATTTCTTTAGATGCCTGGGTCGAAACAAGTCTCCCAGTCTTTGCTGATGGGCTGTGTGTGTGTTTGGGGGTACGCCTTTAACACCCAGGCAGGCAGTTTACAACTCCACCTTGGCCTTTGCGTCTTGTTTTCTCAGTCTCAGTTTTAGGCAGAAGTGAAAGCTTAGAAGATTCTCAAGTCTTTCCTGAGCCTGAAAATAACCCTGGGAACAGCCCTATGCATGCTTATGGACTTTCAGATTCCCAGAACTATGTGGGAGCTTTTCCAGGCCCTCTATGGATATCTCATTACCAGCTTTTCCTTTTAAGCTTTTTCATTAACCTATTGTTTGTCCAACTGTGATCCACCACCTCAGGCTGCACAATTTTCCACAAGTGCCCCTGACTGTTTTCAACAAATGCCCTCAAGGAAAAGGCTATTCATACTGGGTGAGCTCTGATTCAGGTAAAATAAAGACAGCCTTGAAAGTGGGGTCTTCCAGGAGACCAGCAGACAGGTCAGATAATGCCAATCCTCTGGGAATGGACTTGGAAGGAGCTCTAATCCTGTCCTACCCTTTCTGGTGGATGCCAGGCTACTGGTTTTTCAAGGCTACTCCAAAGCTGATGAAAGGGAATGAAAACAGGGCAAGTTAAAATTCTGTATAAAGTTCACTGTTCTTACTAATACCCAGCCAATTTTCTTAAATAAACACTCCCTGGATTGCTACAAGGTTTGGGTTAATTTCCAGAGTTCTAAAACAAGTTGAGGGGCTTTCCCGCTGGCTCAGCGGTTAAGAATCCGCCTGCCAATGCAGAGGACACGGGTTCGAGCCCTGGTCGGGGAAGATCCCACATGCCGCGGAGCGACTAAGCCCGTGCGCCGCAACTACTGAGCCTGCACTCTAGAGCCCGTGAGCCACAACTACTGAAGCCCACGTGCCACAACTACTGAAGCCTGTGCGCCACAACTACTGAGCTTGCGCTCTAGAGCCCGTGCTCCACAACAAGAGAAGCCACCGCAATGAGAAGCCCGCGCACCGCAACGAAGCGTAGCCCCCGCTCACCACAACTAGAGAAAGCCCATGCGCAGCAACAAAGACCCAATACGGCCAAGAGTAAATAAAATAAATTTTTAAATAAATAAATAAATAAAATAAAACAAGTTGACTCTGACCATTTTTGCTAGTGTTCTCATTGCTTTTATGGAGGAGAGGTTTTTCAGAGGTCCTTCCTCCACCATTTCATTGGCATCACCCACAAGCCTATTTTGAGCTTGCATGTGCTCAAAATACCCAGTGGCTTATTAAGGACACTATGCTTGCACTCAGTGGCTTCTGAGGCCACTTCCCCTCCCCTCTGTTGAATTGTTTGCGGATTCCCTTGACCTCGCAGGCATGGCCAGCGAGGTCATGCCTGCCAGCAGGACACCACATTTTAGTCTTGCATCTGCCACTGGCTATGTGACCTTGGAGCAAAGGAGCTGAGAGTTCCAGAGCACCTGCTGCGCCAGGCTCTTTGCGCTGGCTGTTTTATGTGCATTGTATCATGTCATTTTTGCAAGAACCGAGAAAGAGATAATGCTCCCATTTAACAGGTGAAGAAACTACTAAGATGCAAAATGCTTAGCACTATGCCTGCTACACATAGCAAATATTCCCTGCATCAACTATTGTGCTGGTGTTACTTACAGCTGTTATTGTCAGAGGAGGAAGTGGAGTTGAGAGGATTGCTCAGGGTCATTTGAATTCCAGCCCAGGTCTGACTCCAAAGCCTAGCCGTGTATTCCACATCCCCATTCCAGCTGCCCTGTGCAAATCTGTTTCAGCTCTGGGTCTCACTTTCCTCATCCTGTCAAATAAAGGATTTGGACTGACAGAGGTTATTCAATCAACAAACACTTAACTGTCTTGCTAAGATCGCTTCCAGGTTGACAGTATGAAGGTGTGTGATTCTGTGAAGTCCGTTGCTAGGAGTCACATTCGTAGCATTCTCTTGTTTGGCTTGAAAAAATAAACCGACGGGTAGACTGGCAGGTGTGTAACCCAGTGTGTGTTTCTCTCCTCCTCCCTTCTGGCTCCGCCCCATCCCTCCGCAGAGGCAAGAGGGGACAAAGCCAAGTGGGTGTTGACCTGGCCACTCATCTTCCTCCTGTGCATCACCATCCCCAACTGCAGCAAGCCCCGCTGGGAGAAGTTCTTCATGCTCACCTTCGTCCTTGCCACTCTGTGGATCGCTGTCTTCTCCTACCTGATGGTGTGGCTGGTGAGTGGCAGGAGTGGGGATGGGCTGTGTGGACAGCTGCCTGGCACCGGCCGGCGGTGGGAGAGCTGGTGTCAAGAGCACGCCCAGACGCTGCTGTGCCACCTTCGGCAAGTCGCCTTACCTTAACAGACCTTGGCTTATTTCTCAGTAGGAAGGGGTTTCAGCAGCAGTGTGTGGTGCCGTGCTGTGCATCAGGGATACCCAGATGGACGCAGCATGGTCCGTGGTGGCCGTAGGAGGCAGATGAACCTTCACACGAACAGCCTGGGACATGCCGCCCTGGTGTGATGGGAAGAGGAATATGGGGGTGGTGGGGAGTCTCTGTAAGAAGCTCTGGAGGGCTGGTCACTAGGCTCCCTTCCTTTTCAGTATCCGTAGGGGACTGTCATGGAGACTGGAGTCAATGGGAGACAAACACAAGGCAGCTCTTTCCATGCCCCCTGCCAAGGGATGCTCCTCTCCCCTTTCTCTGTCCAGGCACAGATATAAACTTTAGGTAGACTCTTCTGGTCCTCATAACAACCCGATGGGGTAAGCCGTTTTATTATGCCAGTTTTACAGATGAGCAAACTCAGGCCTAGAGACTGAGTCATTTGCCCAATTAGTTACACAATTAGCAACTATTGCACAATTAGTCCCACAGCTAGTAAGTTCTAGAGTTGAGGTTAGAAACCAGGTATTGGTCTCCAGAGTCCAGGATCTCAAGCACTCTCCTTTTGTCACTGGAATCTTCTGGTGCCGCTTGGACTAAAGATTTTCAGGCAGAGAGGCTTTGGCGTAGCTCCTCTGGCCACACATGACGACTCCCTGTAAAAACCTTTCGCTGGCTGGGCAGGGCCAAGCAGGAGCCCCTTACGCCTCGCTCTGCATCACCCTGTGGGGTCCCTCCTCCTCCCCTTCCCTCCCCTCACTGGGGGAGCCCGGGAACGAGGGGAGAAATAGGTACAGGACCTCTGCCTTTGTATTGGGAAGCGCACCTGTCAGCCACTCACACCTCAGTGGTATATGCATGTGACCACTTCACTCTCGCCCTAGCACCTGCTGTCCCCTCACACCTAGCACACAGGGCAAGGCTGTCTCGCTTTCAGAGACACAGCGGCCCCCTTGCCCTGAACCCCAGGGAAGCAGTTTGGTGGAGCAGAAAAGGAGAGCTGTGGGGTCGCATGGGAATGGATGTGAGTACTCGTTCTCCCCCTGTGAGCCGTGAAACCGGGGTAGGTGACTCAGCTTCCGAGAGCCATGGTCGCCCCCTCTACGAAACGGACTGGTTATTGGGAGAATGAAAGGTCTCTGTTCAGGCATCAGGTCTGAGCTTGCAGCATAGCAAATTGATCATAGCTGTAAATATCAGCCTTGTTCACCATGAGATGCAGCCAACACTGTTTCCACGCTTGTTCAGATAGAGGTTTAAATCCCCTTAGATGCTGGTGTGCGTGCGTGCGTGTGCGCATGTGCATATGCGCGTGCGTGTGAGTATGCGCGTGCGCGCGCGTGCGTGTGTGTATGTGTGCGCGCGCGCGCGTGTGTGTGTGTGTGTGTGTGTGTGTGTGTGTGTGTGTGTTTAGGAAGAGGAGTTGGAAATAGCTACTGTCCAAAGCCCCCAGAAAAGGATGGCAATCAGACATAATGAAAACTGGCCTCAAAATGAACTGAATTTGCAAACTTAAATTTTTCTGAATCGGGTTAAAGGTCAGCCCCTCTACATTTGATAAAAGGGTCCAAAGATTTCTCTTAGTAAAGTGCATTCCCCAAACGACATTGCTGGTGAAAAAAGTATTTCATGACATTTGAGTGGGTGTGAGAATTAGGGAAGATCAAATTAATGAATGAAATTTGTTTCTTCTCTAATTAATGAAAACAACAGTATTATGAAATCAGTTCTACTCATTAGCAGTGAGGTAGGACATTTAATAACGCTCCCATCCCCCCAACCTTGACTTACAAACCCCACTCTCACTTCTTTTTTTTTTTTTGCGGTACGCGGGCCCCTCACTGCTGCGGCCTCTCCCGTTGCGGAGCACAGGCTCCGGACGCGCAGGCTCAGCGGCCATGGCTCACGGGCCCAGCCGCTCCGCGGCACGTGGGATCTTCCCGGACCGGGGCACGAACCCGCGTCCCCTGCATCGGCAGGTGGACTCTCAACCACTGCGCCACCAGGGAAGCCCCACTCTCACTCCTTAAAGCAGACTCTTGGCAGTGGCTTGGTGGGAGATACCGGAACCACCTTGCTGGGGCACTCTTACCTGCGGTTTTGAACTTCAGCTAGCCTCAGTTTGAGGTGATTGAATGGCCTCCACAGTAGAAAATGGTAAAGACAACAGTGCCGTATTAGCCTGATTTCTACTGAAGGAAAAGATGTGCCTGCCTGGGGGCCATGCTCTTACTTTCCTCATGGCCTGGTGGGGGCGCCAGGGAGCAGTGACGTCTCACCGGCCCACACCTTACCCCACCCACCCTTCACATCTCTCACCCCCAGCGCTTTGCGGAAAACGATTCTTGAGTGTCAGTGTCAAAAGGGAGAGACCTCCAAAATGGGTCATCCCGTCCAGCACCTTTGCCCAACTGGGGAGGTGAAAACCAAAGAGGAGGCGTGACTTCCACAAGGTCAGGCAGATGGTCAGCCCAGCTCTGTACTCACCTCTGCTTCGCTTTCTGAAGCCCAAGCATCAGGGGGGCTCAGAGAGGCCAGGGCTGGAGTCCAAGGCAAAGCCACACTCACGTAGCATCTCTGGTCCTGAACACTTGGAGAGTGTGTGCACACACACAAAACCTTCCTTCTGTCCTTCCAGCCTCCGGCTTCTTAGCCTTGTAGTTCAGTAATTTAAGAAAAAAAAAAAAAAAAAAAATGGAAGCATCCTCAGTATTGCCAGAATAACCCAGTCTCCTATACTTATGACATCTGGCATCACCCATTAAAAACATGTCAGCCACAGCCCAGGGCAGGCCAGTCAGTGTGTGCTCTGCTCCGCACCTGGTGATGCTGAGCTGAGCACTATGTTTTGAGGGTACAGCATCTTCAAACCCATCTGCAAAGCTTTGTCCTAGGAGGGATACCATTTTAGTCCATGAGCTCTGACTACATTCCAGGGCTGAGCTTTGCCCTTAGAAAGCACACTTCATCTGGGTCTGATCACCCTAATTTTCTCTGTCCCCATAGATTGCAAGACAGTGATTGAAAGAGAAAGGAAACATACATCTATGAATATCTTGCACAGACCAGGCACTGTCACCTCATATTTTCTCACTTAATCCTCATTTAAAAGTCCATTTTACAGATGAGGGAGCTGAGGCTCAGAGAAGCAAACCAGCTTATCCTAAGTCACCCAACCATTTGCTGGGATTGGAGCCATCAGCCAAGATACAAACAACCCTAAGAGATGCCACTGTTCCCGTTTTCTAGATGGGGAGGTGAGCCAGGACTAACGGGTGGTTTTTGTTTTGTTTTTTGTTTTTTCGGTACGCAGGCCTCTCACTGCTGTGGCCTCTCCCGTTGCGGAGCACAGGCTCCGGACGCGCAGGCTCAGCGGCCGCGGCTCACGGGCCCAGCCGCTCTGCGGCATGTGGGATCTTCCCGGACCGGGGCACGAACCCGTGTCCCCTGCGTCGGCAGGCGGACTCTCAACCACTGCGCCACCAGGGAAGCCCCCTAATGGGTGTTTTGAATGGGGTTGTCCAGGTACTTTCTAGGGCTTTCCATCTGGCTGCTGCTCAGGGCCCAACCACCTCCCAAGTGTTAGGCATTCATTAGAGGACTATGTGACCATGCCTCAAGATCCTTCAAAGCCTGCGAATCCTTTGATCCAACAGTTCTATTTCTTGGAACTTATCCTAAGGATATAGTAAGATGAGATCCCAGAGAAGTTCACACAAGACAGCATGACGGCGAGGTTGGAGCACAGGCTTCAGAGTTGGAAAGGCTTGGCCTGGGATATCTGCTTTACTGCTCACCGGCTTCATGCCCACCAGCATTGTAACTTAACCTCGCTGATCCTCATTTCCCTGGGCATAATAACTGTGCCTCTCTCACGAGTGGGTGGTGAATAATAAAGAGTACCTGAGATTGTGAGAGTAAAACACCTGGAGAGGACCTGGTACACAGTAGGTGCTCATTAAATGTTACTTGTTACCATACAGTGATATTGTAAGAGCAAAAACAGAAACCACTTCCACATTCACCGGTGACGGATTGCTGAAAACTTTAAAGCCATGCAATGGAATCCACGCATCAGTTTAAAATAATGTTATAGATGAGTATTTGAGTTGGAAAGATGGTCACAATGTATTATTACGTGTAATAAATAGCTGCAAGATATAGGTCGGTGCTCTAATCCGATTTTATTTTTTGTCTAAAACACACACCAAAAAGAAGGTCAAGGTATATTCTAAAGCAGGGGTTCCAAATGTGATTCCCAGACCAGCAGCCTCAGGGTCCCAACCACCTGGGAACTTGTTAGGAATGCAGACTCCTGGGCTTCACCCCAGACCTCCTGAATCAGAAACTCTGGGGGTGGGACCTGGAAATCTTATTTTAACCAGCTCACCAGAGAATTTCCTACATGTTCAAATTTGAGAATCATGGGCTGATGCAAACTGTTAATAGTGGTTGTCTGAGGGTCTTGAGAAATGGTAGGTGATTTTTACTTTCATTTTACTTTATTTTCTAAACTTTTTAAAACAGTAAACATGTATTACATAATCTGGAAGAAAAGAGCATGCAAAAGATGGTTTTAAAATAAAACTGTATTCCAGATTTTTCTGTTGGATATAGCAGTACTGTGTATAAGTTAAAAACACTCAGATGTAAGCACATTTTCCTTTCCAGGGGTGCTCCTCCGTGAGTTGATATCTCCCCCGACTCTTCTGCAGGTGACTATTATTGGATACACCCTTGGAATCCCTGATGTCATCATGGGCATTACTTTCCTTGCAGCAGGCACAAGCGTTCCAGACTGCATGGCCAGCTTAATTGTGACGAGACAAGGTATGGATCACACCTCAGCGCTGACAGCAGTCAGCATCACCATGTGGGCCCCTACCCCCAGCCCGAGTTATAGTTCGTGGCTCTCATGACTGGCAGTCGTTACATCCTGCTATGAAGGAAACTGTGACAACTGGAAAGCATCATGTATTAGATCCCATCCATGGAGAGAATACTTCCAAGATCAACTCCTCCAGACCTCTAGAAGCATTTGTGTGGAGTTGCATAAAAATGGACTTGTTCTGGGAGTTCCCTAGTGGCCTAGTGGTCAGGGTTCCAGGCTTTCACTGCTGGAACTGAGATCGCACAAGCTGCACCACGCGGCCAAAGGAAAAAAAAAAAAAAGGTGAACTTTTTCCGGCATCACCAGTGGGAGATTGAGCAGAGCTGGAGCCCAGACTTTTTATAGCAAATGCAATAGTAATAAGAAATGTTCTGATCCCAGGAAAGCCAACTGGGGATATCCTGTATCTGTAACTATTTTCCAATTCTCCTTCAGAATTCTAGACCTCATGTAATGTTATGGTTTGCTTGGCGGTTTTTCTTGGGAGCTAAGTGCCATGGGGTAAGCAAGGTGAGGAATACCAGTATGCTCTGTGATGGCAGAACAAAAGAGCTGTAAAGAGCCAGCCTTCCTTTACCGCTCGCTCTCTACCAGTGAGATAGCATCGAAGCCCGGACCTCCACAGATCTTCCTCTGTAGATGGAAATTTGAAAGTATGGGGGACAGGATGGGCGAATAATGGAGTGGAATCTCAGAGGAGACAGGAGAGGAGAGCAGTGTCCAGGGAGGAACTTTTTGGAAAGACGGAAAAAGTTTTATTTCTTCAAGATAAAAGAAAGGGTTGATTTGTTGGTCAGTCAGTCCTGAGAAAACACGAATTGAGGGGAAGGGAAGGATGGGGGTCTGTTTGGCAGTAGGCTGGAGCCTTGTGGAGAATGGGCACAGCTGGGGACAGCAGCTGAAAGGTTTGGAATTGAATTGAGTGACCTTTGAGGTGAGTGTATTCATTTCCCAGGGCTGTCATAACAAAAGTACCCCAACTGGGTGGCTTAAAACAACAGAAATGGATTCTCTCACAGTTCTGGAGGCTAGAAGCCCAAAATCAAGATGTCAGCAGGACCATACTCTCTCTGAAGGTTCTAGGGAGGATCCTTCCTTGTTGTCTCCCAGCTTCAGGTGCTTGCCAGGAATCCTTGGCTTGTGGCTGCATCCGTCCAGTCTCTGACTGTGTCTTCATGTGGTATAATTCCCTCTGTGTGTGTTTGTCCAAACTTCCTGCTTCTTATAAGGACGCCAGTCATTGGATTAGGTCCCACCCTAATTCATTATGACCTCATTTTAAGTGGATCACATCTGCAAAGACCTTATCTGCAAATAAGGTCACATTCACAGGTTTTGGGTGGACATGAGAGCGGGGCACTATTCAACCCAGTACAGTGAGTAAAAGGAAAGCCGATGAGCGCCTGGGGCCTGGCCGATGTTCAGTGGCGTGAATTTGGGTGGGATTCCGGCATGAATTTGAAGTCATACCAGCTCCAGCAGCAGAAAGATAAGGGATCACCGCTTCATCCGGAGCTGGGGTTGGCTGGGTGGACACAATGGAAGGCCAAAGAGGCAAAAAGAATGTGCCATTTAAACAGCTGGCCAGGGCTTCCCTGGTGGCGCAGTGGTTGAGAGTCCGCCTGCCGATGCAGGGGACAAGGGT
Source organism: Platanista minor (assembly GCA_004363435.1). Taxonomy (NCBI): domain Eukaryota; kingdom Metazoa; phylum Chordata; class Mammalia; order Artiodactyla; family Platanistidae; genus Platanista; species Platanista minor. The sequence continues at coordinate 124 of RJWK010039040.1, read as the reverse complement.
TCGTGCCCCGGTCCGGGAAGATCCCGCATGCCGCGGAGCGGCTGGGCCCGTGAGCCATGGCCGCTGAGCCTGCGCGTCCGGAGCCTGTGCTCCGCAACGGGAGAGGCCACAGCGGTGAGAGGCC
>RJWK010039039.1:0-20554 GCA_004363435.1 Platanista minor | reverse complement strand
AGGGAGGGGATATGGGGATATATGTACATGTATAGCTGATTCACTTTGTTATGAAGCAGAAACTAACACACCATTGTAAAGCAATTATACTCCAATAAAGAGGTTAAAAAAAAGAGAGAGAGCTAATTATAGCGTCTCTGCAAGAAATCATTTCCTCTCACCTCTTTCCTCTTGTTCTCTCTCAGCCTTCATTCTCTTTCTTCTACTTGTTGTTTGAGCTTCTGTTAGTTAGTTTCATTCCTTCCAATCTTGCTCTGTGTGCTAAGATCTGTCAATAAGCCATCTTATCTAGCCCCAGAAAAAACAAGGGTTGCTAAGACCCATGGAAAGAAATGGTATCCCCTCCTGAGTTCTAGGCTGAAGAGTGTGAAATTCAACAGATTGTGGATTCTAACAACCAAGGTGAAGCTAATCCAAATGTCATTTTTAACTGACCTTCAAGTGCATTCGTCACTTTCCAGATGTTTTATTTGGCTGATAGTAAAAGTGATTTCCGGACCCTGAACAAACAATCTCCAGAGCAGGTAGCTAGGTAAGGAGCAAGTGTTAAGACTCTACCTAGAAGTAAAAACTTTTAACAGGGAGCAATAAAAACAAAAATCAACAAGTGGGACTGCATCAAACTAAAAAGCTTCTGTACAGCAAAAGGAACCATCAGCAAAACAAAAAGGCAATCTACAGAATGGGAAAGGATATTTGCAAACTATATATGGGATAAGAGGTTGGTATCCAAAGTCTATAAAGAACTCATACAACACAGTAGCAAAACAAACAAAAAAAATTGATTAAAAAATCGGCAGAGGAACTAAATAGACATTTTTTTTCCAGAGAAGACATCCAAATGGCCAACAGTCACATGAAAATGTGTTCAACATCACTAATCATCAGGGAGATGCAAATCAAAACCACAGTGAGATATCATTTCACACCCTTTAGAATGACCTTCATCAAAAAGACAAGAGGTGACATATGCTCACAAGTATATGGAGAAAAGGGAACCCTCATGCACTGTTGGTGGGAGCGTTGACTGGTAACAGGGAAGCAATCCAAATGTACATCAATGGAAGAATGGTTAAACAAAATATCCAATGGGATATTATTTGGCCTTGAAAAGGAAGGAAATCCAGACACGTGCTATCACATGGAGGCACCTTGAGGACATTATGCTCAGTGAAGGAGGCCAGTCACAAAAGGACAAGTACTGTTTGATTCCACTTATATGAGGTCAAATTATAGAGGCAGAAAGTAAAATGCTGGGTGCCAGGGGCTGGGAGAAGGGGAAATGGGAGTTAGTGTTTAACGGGGACAGAGTTTCAGTTTGGGAAGATGAAAAGAGTTCTGGAGATGGATGGTGGTGATGCAGAACATTATGAATGTTCACAATACCACTGAAGAATTGTTTAAATGGTAAATGTTGGGCTTCCCTGGTGGCACAGTCGTTGGGAGTCCACCTGGCGATGCAGGGGACACAGGTTTGTGCCCCGGTCCGGGAAGATCCCACATGCCGCGGAGCGGCTGGGCCCGTGAGCCATGGCCGCTGAGCCTGCGCGTCTGGAGCCTGTGCTCCGCAACGGGAGAGGCCACAACAGTGAGAGGCCCGCGTACCGCAAAAAAAAAAAAAAAAAAAAAAAAGGTAAATGTTATGTTATGTCTATTTTACCAAAAAAAAAGTGTAGAAAAACTCTTAACAGGGTCTTCCCTGGTGGCACAGCAGTTAAGAATCCACCTGCCAATGCAGGGGACATGGGTTCGAGCCCTGGTCCTGGAAGATCCCACATGCCGTGGAGCAACTAAGCCCGTGCACCACAACTACTGAGCCCGTGTGCCACAACTACTGAAGCCCACGTGCCTAAAGCCCGTGCTCCACAACAAGAGAAGCCACTGGAATGAGAAGCCTGCGCACCACGATGAAGAGTAGCCTTCGCTCGCCGCAACCAGAGAAAGCCCGCACACAGCAACGAAGACCCAACTCAGCCAAAATTAAAACAAAACAAAAAACAAAAAAACTCTTTTTAACAGGTGATCCAAAAACATCCACCCATCTTCTTTTTTTTTGGCCGTGCCATGTGGCTTGTGTGAGTTTAGTTCCCCAACCAGGGATTGAACCCAACAGTGAGAGCGCAGATTCCTAACCGCTGGACTGCCAGGGAATTCCTGATATATATATTTTTTTAATTTATTTTGGCCGCGCTGCGCAGCATGGGAGGTCTTAGTTCCCTGACCAGGGATCGAACCCGTACCCCCTGCAGTGGAAGCTCGAAGTCCTAACCACTGGACCGCCAGGGAATTCCACCCCCCATCTTCTTGAAGGTACTTAAATATTCACAGTTACCCCAGAATTTCAGCTTTCTTGCCTCCCAGCATCAAATACCCACTTATTGAGGGCACCGATAAGTAGCTCTAGACACAGACCAGAGCTCTCATGATGATTCAGACAACCCAAAGCCACCCCATCTCAGGCAATGTGAATTCACCCCATACCCCACCTTTGCAAAGAGAAGCTAAGAGCAAGGTGAAATGAAAAAGCCAGAGCCAACAAGAGCTCTCATCGCTTGGGGCCAAACTCCAGAATTGCCCCACATACATGAGAACAGAGTTAAATAAAATGCCAGGCCAGATGGCAAAGGCTGAAGGCTAGGCTGAGACCAGCACGCCAGCATAGCCCTGAATACGGCTGCAAAGGTCCATCCCCTGGTGAGAAGAAACCATGTCACAGCTGGTCTCATTTTTCAAATGCCCATCACAGCACAGGGATACACACACTCCCTCCCACCAGGATGAACAGATCCCCTGGAATCGCCGGATGATTTTCACGGCTTCAGATCACTGACCGGGATTTAGGAAGGAGAAAGGATGGCAGACCTCCAGGGCTTAGGCTGGTGGGCAGGATCCATGCGAGCCACTGAATCTCAAGCTGAATCCTTCTCCCAACTTCAGTTTCATGGCTCTGTTACCCTCCCCATCACTCATTCATTCATTCATTCAGCAATATTCATTAAGCACCTGCTGTGTGTCCGGCACTGTTGTAGACACTGGGGACCCAGCAGCGAACAAAACAGACACGGTCCCTGCCCTCATGAAACTCACATTCTAGCGGGGGAGACAGACAAGAAGCAAGATAAACAAGTAAAATATGCAGATGGAGGAAAGAAAACAGGAGTGGAGGAAAAGGAAGGGGAAGGAGAATGTCATTTAGAGAAGGTGGTCAGAAAAGATCCTAGTGGGAAAGCAGCATTTGAGTAAAGATCTGAAGGAGGTGAGGGAGGAGCCATGAGGGTGGCTGGGGGAAGAGTGGTCTAGACAGAGGCAACTGCCCGTGCAAAGGCCGTGTGGCTAGAGCGTGCCTGGTGTGTTCAAGGAAGAGCTAGGAGGCCTGTGTGGCTGGAGTGGAGTGAGTGAGGGGATGAATGGGGGGAAGTGATTGAGAAAGGTGACAGGGACAGACGGTACGGAGCCTTGTGGACCACAGGGAGGACATTGGCTTTTGCTCTGAGTAAGGTAGGAGGCATGGAAGAGTCTAAGCAGGGGAGGGACTTGACCTGATTCAGGTGTGCTCAGGCATCCTCTGGAGGTCATATTTGTAAGAAACCCAAAAAGCAGTGGAATTGATCACCCCAACCATTGTGGGACTCCCTCTCTCCCTCCTTCACCCCACATTCTACTCATCATCAGGGCTGCTGATTCTACCTCATACTTCCTCTCCCACTTGCCATGGTTCAGGCCCTCATTTGCCCCACGCAGATGGACCGTAATACTTTCCTCTGTGTTCTGAGTCTCTCCTCCCTCCCATTCATCATAGACTATCAGGTCATCCGTTGGCCAATCCCCAAAGGACTCCTCACGTCCAATCCTGAACACATCCCCAACTTCTGCAACTCTTTGCCTCCATCCTGAATGCCCTTCTATCTCCCTACCCCCAAAGTCCAGCTCAAAAGATGCTTCTGCTCTGAAGCCTCCAAGAGAATTCGTCAGTGCCCAAACCCCTCACCTGCCCACACGTGCCCATGGCTCTGTACCTCCAGCACCTGCCACTCCCTGCATGGGGCTAGTTCTGGCTGCAGGAGTGAGAGACACACCAGAGGTGCTGGGGAGTTAATACCCTTGGAAGATTCCTCAACCAATGACTGATGGGAGTTGATAGAGAAATGCCCCCAGCTTTGCAACCAACCTGCTTGGATCCTGGATCTGCCCCCTCCTGCTGTGTGACCTTGGACAAGTCACTTCACCTCTCTGGGCTACAGTTTCCCCATCTGTAAAAGGAGGATGATGAGAGCACATATTTCACCACGTTCTTGTGGGGATTAAATCATTTCATTTCTACATAATGTGCTTGGGACAGCATCCCACACATGGTAATTCCCTAAAGACGTGTTTGATATTATTATGACTGTGGCTACCATTATGATTCCACCCTCTGCTGAATCCTCAAAGCCTAATACAGTGCCTGGCCAGCAAGAAGGACACAATGAACACTTACTGAAAGGTAAATCAGGGAATTCCCTGGTGGTCCAGTGCTTAGCACTCGGTGCTTTCACTGCGGTGGCCCGGGTTCAATCTCTGGTCAGGGAACTAAGATCCCGCAAGCCTCAGGGCCAAAAAAAAAAAAAAAAAGGTAGATCAATTATTCCTCTTGTCCAGGGCAATATCACAATTGGACCCATGTTCTATATGCTGGACACCATTTATCATTCTTAAACTTGCTTGACTCTATTGGTGCTGGAAGGTTAAAAGGAAAAAGAAGAGACTGCCAGGAAAAAAATAATAAAGCTTCTCCCAGGAGAGAGTGTTCCTCTAATGTTGCTCCCTTAAACTAAACTGTTATGCATTTGCTCTCTTCTGTGTTCTCAGGAGTGGGTGGGTAGTTTTATCTACCAGCTGCATTTTTGGAATACTTTTCCTTCAATACATGTTTGTGACTTCTTGGTATTTTGCGTTAGTGGGGATTTCACAATCTCCCTCATTCATTCTGCAACTTCAGCCAGCCAGTGGCTATGGATGGTTATAAACATATTAATACGTGAAGACATTAATTCATTACGATGCTAATTATTAGTCCTGATGTGCTTCGTTTGTTCAGCACATATTTACTGAGTACCGACTGTGTGCCACTGTGACTCAATTATTGCACATCTTGGGATCTTAAAACTCTCAAGAAATCGTCTAAAAGCTGCCTTCCCTTGAGGCTGAAAGAAATTGTAGTGATGGTGTTTGCTGGGGGGGAAATAGCTGGATACCAAAATTGGAACCACTTTTAGAAAAAAAAAAAAAAAAGTGAATAGCCCAGTCTCCAGTCCTGAAAAAAATATTTGAAGATGAGCCTCCCTACACTTTGTTCTTGGTCACTAAGAATTAACGTGTGGATTAGTAGGGTCCAGAATATGTTTCCAATACTCATCTGACTTGCATGTTTTAGGGGAGGGATGGGTGGGACACGCAGAAGAAAGGGAAAGCTGAAGCATGAATTACAGAAGAAATCAGAAGTGAAAAGAAGCCAGACACAAAGACCATCTATTGTCTGACTGCATTTCTATGAAACAAGGAGAAGAAGGAAATCCGTAAAGACAGAAAGCAGATTGGTGGTTGCCAGTCGCTGGGGGACTGAGGAATGAGAATAACTGCTTCATCGGTAGAGAGCTTCGCTTTGGTGTGAAGAGAAAGTTCTGGAACTAGATAGAGGTGATGGTTGCACAACATTATGAATATACTAAGTGCCGTTTAATTGTTCCCTTTAAAATGGTGAGAACAGTAGACTTTATGTTGGGTGTATTTTACAGTTAAAAATGTAAAGAAATTGGATACACACCTTTGCTCTGGAGAGAAATTTAAAAGTAGTCAAGTATAGCACAGGGAACTATACAAACTATCTTGTAATAACCTATAATGGAAAAGAATCAGAAAAGAATCTGAATATATATATATATATATATATATATATATATATATATGAATCACTTTGCTGTATACCTAAAACTAACTCAACATTGTAAATTAACTATATTTCAATTTTTTTAAAACATCTTTATTGGAGTATAATTGCTTTACAATGGTGTGTTAGTTTCTGCTTTATAACAAAGTGAATCAGCTATACATATACATTTATCCCCATATCTCCTCCCTCTTGCATCTCCCTCCCTCCCACCCTCCCTATCCTACCCCTCTAGGTGGTCATAAAGCACCAAGCTGATCTCCCTGTGCTATGTGGCTGCTTCCCACTAGCTATCGGTTTTACATTTGGTAGTGTATATATGTCACTTTGTCCCAGCTTACCCTTCCCCCTCCCGGTGTCCTCAAGTCCATTCTCTAGTAGGTTTGAATGGTTAATAAAATAAAAAATAAAGAAAAAAATTTTAAAAACCAAATTACATTGATCAACTCTTGCAAGAAGAGCAACAGCAAAAAACAAGTGGCCAAGATTTAGTGAGCACCTACTATGTGCCCAGCACTGAGCATCACCTGGCCTGGCCTCCCAGGACCCCTACCACTGGGATACCACGGTTAGCCTGATCATCAGCTAGGAACACTGAAGCACAGAGGGGCTGAGTGATGCCCCTAGGGCTTCTAAGACTCTGACCATCACTTAGCTGCCCCGGAATCCTATTCAAATGCAGATTCTAACTCAAGGCTGAGTGGGCCCCAAGACTCTGCATTCCCAGAGGGTGCTGGTCCAAGGTCTGTACTTTGAGAAGAAGGTCTGGAGATTCTGACCAGTGGCCCCTCCCACTCGGTTAAGTCAGGCTCACTGGCTGCCATCAGACAGGCTTGGCCTTGCCGGAAGGGGTAGGAGAGCTTGCCAAGAGCCCTTGCCTGTCTGTCACCATGAAGACAGTGGGATTGAAAGATCCTGGAATAGAATCTTCCCTCACTTGCCCTTGGCCATTAAGGGCCCTCTGGTCCTGTAAGCTAACATTTCGAAAAGAATAATAAATAAATAAGTCAAACCCTCTGCCAGAGCATATGATGTCCAAGAGCTGTGCTTGGCATTACTTTGCAGGTCATTTACCCAGTAATTTGTTCAATGTCAAATGTGCCCTTTGCCTCCAGAACCCCGGTCCTGATCTTTCCCCTTACTTTGGGGGACGGGGAGGGGCAGCATTGAATTAAACCAGTCTTATCTAGAGGGAGGATGGCATTTGCCCTGAGTGACATCTTTATGTTTCTCTGCAAATCCCTGTGCCTTGGAGGAAAGCAATATCAACGGAATAGTCAGCCACTAAGATGGCTGGAGTTGGGAGACTTCCTGCAGCCTGGGCTTGGTATTGGAGGGACTAGAAGCCAAGTAGGGGATGAGGGGCCAGCGTCAGCCACAGACACCCTAGACTCCTCCTCCCCACCTTACCCGCGTCCTCTCCCCAGCTAGGACTGTCCTTGAAAGAGCCCGCATGGGAAATGGCAAGTCTGCCTTGAAGTTGTCAACTCAGAACAGGAAACTCAGGATGGAGCCCGGATACCTAGTGGAGACCCACCACCACCACCCTCAATGCACCTTCGCTTGGAGCCAAGGAGAGATGGGGCACACGGATGAGCTCTCCCTTCCTGTCCGTTTACCCTCAACAGAGGTTACTGCCTCTGGGAAGGTATCCTGTCCTCCTGTTTACATTCTATTCTTGTTCCCTCTCCCAGCTCAGTCTCGCAGGAGCCCCTGGAAAAGGCAGAGGAGCCCAGCCCCGCGGGGCACTTCCCCCTCTGCCCCCACCAGCCGCGGCAGCCACGTGTTCTCTGAAGCTGTCAGCGGAGAGAGAGCGAGAGAGGAGAGGGATTCTGTCTCTCTCACTTCTTGAGAAATGAAAGCCACCCGGAAAGTCAACTCTGTCCAAACATTTTTTAAAAGGGACGGGTTGGTCTAGAGGGGTGTCAGTGCTGTCTCTGCTTTTCATTTGGAGCAAGGGAGGGTAGAATGTTAAATATTAAACGGAACAACTGGTTTCCTCAGACGGTGTAATTATCCTCAACAGCCATCTGCCATCTCCCTTTTTCCAACGCATTCACGCTGCGTTGAGCACAGCAAACAAGGACCGGCTACACGGGCGTCGCGAACTTTTGTTTCGGGGCCGCCTCCCGCAACAAAGCTGTAGGCGATAGGGGAGGGGGACGCGCGCAAGATTCCAAGTTCTGTCACTTGTCCAGCCTGCCTGGGTCTTAAAGCAGAAAAAGACTAATGTAGACTTGAGTGATGGGGTGAGGAGGACATAAAAAAGTAGAATTAGACTTAGCTTGGAAACTACAGTCATTGGGGAAATGTCACATGCCCAGGGCAGGTGGCAGAGACATCAAGTACTACAAGGGGGCTAAGGGCAGTTGAAAGAAAATGGATTTTTCATCAAGAAACAAGTATAAGCTGGAAATCAGGGGTCTGCCCCCACCAAGAGAAACTGCCCACCCCCAAAGAAAAGCTATTCATAGGAAGTGGGGTTCATTGGGTTTCTACCTTTGCATATGCAGGTAATGTTGCAGCAAGGAAATAAAGATTAGACCGCCTGCAGGACTCTACCCCCAGGATCTTGTATCGCTCACTCACCTGTATCGCATCGGCTCCGGGGCTCAGGCTGTGTGGTTACTGAGCAGTGCAAAGAGTCCTCCAGCTGCCCTGAAGGTCCCACCTTGTCAGCACCCAGGGCTCCAAGCCAGCTGAAGTCCATGCAGCCACTGCCTGCCCAATGGAAAGGAAAAGGGGACCCCCGAGAGAGAGAAAGGGGGTGCCAAGAGCAGCTGTTCTTCGAGCTGAGGGCTCCCCACAAAGGCAGGCACCAAGTGGGGCTGCTGTGCCAGCTGCCAGGGGGGAAAAAGCGTAGGAGGAGGAGGTTTCCTTGATGTTGGGAGGAGACAGGGGAGAACTAGCGTCACATCAGCTCCTGATCATCTCCAGCAAAGTACTGCACAGGAGCCCAGCACAGGGAGACAAATCCAGCCCCCCGGTCCTCACATTGCTTCTCAGAGGAAAATAAAGGGAATTCTTACTCTCGTCTCTCCACCCCTTAACACTGCACCTCAACCTCCCAGCACAGGGCAGGACCCTAGTCTCTGGAAGGATGCTTTTTTTTCACCCACTCTACCTCCTTTCAGACCGGCTTCTCTTAAGGAGCAGAGGAAAGGTGCTAACAGGAGAGCTCTTTCTCTTCCACTTAAGAGGGTTTGCGGAGGGGGGATTTGAGGAGGTGGCATGTGTAACAGGAGTGAAGCAGCGGGAATATGGACTCACACTTATAATTTAACCATCTCCCCTCCGCCAAGATTGCAACCTACATTATTGATGCCCTTACAAAAACAATGCTAACCGCCCCCGCCCAGTCTTTTCTGTTCACTCTCGAAACAGCTTCTCCTTACCGCCCCACTACCTCCTCCCTTAAGGCAGAGGGTGTTGTATTATCTGAACACAAAGACAGAGAGAAGAAAATTGGAGTCTTTAGATGCAAAAAGGCAATTGATTGCAAGTTTTATAGGTTTGTTTGCTGCATGCGTAGAATTAGCTTCCCAAAACTGGGGTGACCGTCTTTCTCTTTCTAAAGGGGGCTCCTTTTAAAGGTGAGCAGTATGTTTTTCTTATAAGAGGCATCTAGGGCAGAGAGAAGCCCCATGTTTTTCCCAGGGTGGGGTCAAAGTGGGAGGATCTACCTCATGGGGGAAAGTGGCATTGTTTAGACAGTTAGGAGCAATCAAACCTGGGCTCGGTGTTAGGGGATTTTAAAGGATTAGGGTTCATTTTATAAAGCCCGTTAGTAGTATTTTGATTATGTTGTATTTTTTAGTCTCTGTGTGTTAGAGAAGCCTACTGAAGTATTTATGGGTGAGGTGATGGGTCGTTTCCAGGAAACCATCAAAACATCCATTGACTGATGAATAAATAAACAAAACGTGGTCCCTCTGTGATAGGGAAGTCACAAATGTGACTCCATATTGGGTCTGTTTCCTTTAACCTTTGTCTTCTATTGCTTTTGCTACAAGTTAAGAAGGTTGCCTGTAGACTGAAATATACCAGACAGCCCATTCTCAAGGCTCTGACCTTTAAAGGTATAACACTTTTCCATTCATACAGAGATAAAAAGTCGCAGAACAGAAAATATCATTTGTCTTGGAGGTTTACAGAAACATCGTGACCTGACCTAAGTGGACAGATGCAAGAACAAAGGATACTGGCCCCAAGAAGTTTGTAGCAACCACCCCCTCTCCTTTCAGTATAAAAGAAGCCTGAATTCTAACTCGGGGAAGATGGTTCTTTGGGATACTATTCCACCATCGTCTCGGTCTGCTGGCTTTCCAAATAAAGTCGCTATTCCTTGCCCCAACAACTTGTCTCTCGATTTATTGGCCTGTCATGTAGTGAGCAGTACGTAAAAGCTTGGACTCGGTAACACCTTTGTGCAATGGAATATTAGTCAGTCATTAACAAGAAAGAAGCATGGGCTTCCCCGGTGGCGCAGTGGTTGAAAGTCCACCTGCCGGTGCAGGGGACGTGGGTTCGTGCCCCGGTCCGGGAAGATCCCACATGCCGCGGAGCAGCTGGGCCCGTGAGCCATGGCCGCTGAGCTTGCGCATCTGGAGCCTGTGCTCCGCAGCGGGAGAGGCCACAACAGTGAGAGGCCCGCGTACCGCAAAAAAATAAAATAAAATAAAAAATAAAAAGAAAGAAGCACTGATACATGCTACAACATGGATGAACCTTGAAAACATTATGCTGAGTGAAAGAAGCCAGGGTACACATAGGGGACATAAAAGGTCACACAGGGTATGATTACATTTATAAGAAATGTCCAGAAGAGGCAAATCCAAAGAGACAGAGAGTAGACTGGTAGTTTCCAGGAGCAGGGAGATGGGGGGATAGGGGATGCCTACCTTTTGGGGCGATGGAAATGTTCTGGAACTAGATAGAAGAGAAGTGGCATGATACTGTGAATGTACTAAATGCTCTGAATTGTTCACTTTAAAAGGGTTAATTTCATGTGATGGGAATTTCCCGCCAATTTTTTTTAATGCAACAAAAAAGGGAGAGGAAAATAAACATGACAGCATAACATCGCTAATTGAAGAAGCTGGGTGATGGGAACAAGGGGGTCCATCATATTTTTCCCCATATTTTTCTCTCTGCTTTGTGTATGCTTGAAATTTTTTTTAAAAATATGGGGGTGGAAATGGAATAGGAAGAACTCAGCCCATGGTGGTGGGTTTGGGCCCACAGAAGTGGGGTAGAGGGGGCTTCTCTCTAGATGAGTGCACCCTCAGTTCAGCAACTAGGTGAACCCCTAGGCTGCGAAGCCAAAGTGTGGAGGATGGAGCTGAACCCTGGGATCCCAACGCCTGGGAGAGCAAACAGACCCCTCTCCACATTATCAGTCTGCAACCTCAGACAAGCCTCAGTCTCCTCATCAATAAAATGGGGCTAATCCTTCTTACCTTGTGGGGATTTTGTGAGAATCATATGAGATTGCCTTGAAAAAGAATATCTGGGGACTTCCCTGGTGGTCCAGTGGTTAAGACTCCACACTCCCAATGCAGGGGGACCAGGCTCAATCCCTGGTCAGGGAACTAGATCCTGCATGCCACAACTAAAAGATCCCACGTGCTGCAACTAAAAGATCCTGCATGCTGCAATGAAGATCCCGTGTACCACAGCTAAGACCTGGCACAACAAAATAAATAAATATTTTTTTAAAAAGAATATTTGCTTCTACGTGTACTAAAACCTTCTCTGGAAAGATGCTAGAGAACTAATCGCAGGGGCTCTCTGTGGGGGTGGGGATCCCACCTGAAGGGACAGGGATGGAGGGGCTTTTCCTGCTTACTTTTTTATATTTAGCAGATTTTGCACCATGTGGGTATAATACAGATCAAAACATTAAATGAAAAAGTGTGATTGTGTATGTCAAGCGCTGGCTCACTTTTTCTGTCAAGGGCCAGGTAATAAACATCATAGGCTTTGCAAGTCATATGGTCTGTATAACATCCAATCAATTCTGCCCCCACAGAAGCACCATAGACAAAGTGTAAATGAATGCGTGTGGCTGTGTGCCAATAAAACTTTATCTATAACAAATCATTACAGAAGATGACGGAAGAGTAAGACGTGGAGATCACCTTCCTCCCCACAAATACATCAGAAATACATCTACATGTGGAACAAGTCCTGCAGAACACCTACCGAACGCTGGCAGAAGACCTCAGACCTACCAAAAGGCAAGAAACTCCCCACGAACCTGGGTAGGGCAAAAGAAAAAATTAAAAACAGAGACAAAAGAATAGGGATGGGACCTGCACCTCTGAGAGGGAGCTGTGAATGAGGAAAGGTTTCCACACACCAGGAAGCCCCTTCACTGGCGGAGGCCGGGGTTGGGCAGAGGGGAAGCTTCAGAGCCGCGGAGGAGAGCGCAGCAACAGGGCGCAGAGGGCAAAGCGGAGAGATTCCCGCACAGAGGATCGGTGCCGACCGGCACTCACCAGCCCAAGAGGCTTGTCTGCTCACCCGCCGGGGCGGGCAGGGGCTGGGAGCTGAGGCTCGGGCTTCGGAGGTCGGATCCCAGGGAGAGGACTGGGGTTGGCGGCGTGAACACAGCCTAAAGGAGGCTAGTGTGCCACAGCTAGCCGGGAGGGAGTCCGGGAAAAAGTCTGGAGCTGCCGAAGAGGCAAGAGACCATTGTTTCGGGGTGCGTGAGGAGAGGGGATTAAGAGCGCTGTTTACAGGAGCTCCAGAGACGGGCACGAGCCGCGGCTATCAGCGTGGACCCCAGAGACAGGCATGAGACGCTAAGGCTGCTGCTGCCGCCACCAAGAAGCCTGTGTGCAAGCTCAGGTCACTATCCACACCTCCCTTCTGGGGAGCCTGTGCAGCCTGCCACTGCCAGTGTCCCGTGATCCAGGGACAACTTCCCAGGGAGAACACACAGCGCGCCTCAGGCTGGTGAAACGTTCTGCCGGCCTCTGCTGCCGCAGGCTCGCCCCACATTCCATACCCCTTCCTCCCACCGGCCTGAGTGACCCAGAACCCCTGAATCAGCTGCTCCTTTAACCCCCTCCTGTCTGAGTGAAGAACAGACGCCCTCAGGAGAACTACATGCAGAGGCGGGGCCAAATTCAAAGCTGAACCCCAGGACCTGTGCGAACAAGGAAGAGAAAGGGAAATTTCTCCCAGCAGCCTCAGGAGCAGTGGAGTAAATCTCCATAATCAACTTGATGTACCCTGCCTCTGTGGAATACATGAATAGACAGCAAAATCATCCCAAATTGAGGAAGTGGACTTTGGGAGCAACGATATATAATTTTTTTCCCTTTTTCTCTTTTAGTGAGTGTGTATGTGTGTGCTTCTGTGTGTGATTTTGTCTGTATAGCTTTGCTTTTACCACTTGTCCTAGGATTCTGTCTGTCCATTGTATTTTTTTTTAGTATAGTTTTTAGCGCTTGTTATCATTGGTGGATTTATTTTTTGGTTTGGTTGCTCTCTTCGTTCTTTCTTTTTTTTAATTACTTTTAAATTTTTTTAATAATTATTTTTAATTTTAATAACTATTTTATTTCATTTTATTTTATTTTATCTCCTTCTTTCTTTCTTTCTTTTTGTCTCCCTTTTATTCGGAGCCATGTGGATGACAGGCTCTTGGTGCTCCAGACAGATGTCAGGGCTGTGACTCTGAGGTGGGAGAGCCAAGTTCAGGACATTGGTCCACAAGAGACCCCCCCCCAGCTCCACATAATATCAAACAGCAAAAATCTCCCAGAGATCTCCATCTCAACGCCAAGACCCAGCTCCACTCAATGACCAGCGACCTACAGTGCTGGACAGCCTATGCCAAACAACTAGCAACACAGGAACACAGACCCACCCATTAGCAGAGAGGCTGCCTAAAATCATAATAAGGTCACAGACACCCCAAAACACACCACCAGATGTAGACCTGCCCACCAGAAAGACAAGATCCAGCTTCATCCACCAGAACACAGGCACTAGTCCCCTCCACCAGGAAGCCTACACAACCCACTGCACCAACCTTACCCACTGGGGGCAGACACCAAAAACAACAGGAACTACGAACCTGCAGCCTCTGAAAGGGAGACCCCAAACACAGTAAGTTAAGCAAAATGAGAAGACAGAGAAACACACAGCAGACGAAAGAGCAAGGTAAAAACCCACCAGACCTAACAAATGAAGAGGAAATAAGCAGTCTACCTGAAAAAGAATTCAGAATAATGATAGTAAAGATAATCCAAAATCTTGGAAATAGAGTGGAGAAAATACAAGAAACGTTTAACAAAGACCTAGAAGAACAAAAGAGCAAACAAACAGTGATGAACAACAGAATAAATGAAATTTTAAACTCTCTAGAAGGAATCAATAGCAGAATAACAGAGGCAGAAGAACGGATAAGTGACCTGGAAGATAAAACAGTGGAAATAACTACTGCAGAGCAGAATAAAGGAAAAAGAATGAAAAGAGTCGATGACAGTCTCAGAGACCTCTGGGACAACATTAAATGCAGCAGCATTCAAATTATAGGGGTCCCAGAAGAAGAAGAGAAAAAGAAAGGGACTGAGAAAATATTTGAAGAGATTATAGTTGAAAACTTCCCTAATATGGAAAGGAAAGAGTTAAGCAACTCCAGGAAGCACAGAGAGTCCCATACAGGATAAATCCAAGGAGAAACACGCCAAGACACATATTAATCAAACTATCAAAATTAAATACAAAGAAAAAATATCAAAAGCAGCAAGGGAAAAACAACAAATAACATACAAGGGAATCCCCATAAGGTTAACTGCTGATCTTTCAATAGAAACTCTGCAGGCCAGAAGGGAGTGGCAAGATATATTTAAAGTGATGAAAGGGAAAAACCTACAAACAAGATTACTCTACCCAACCAGGATCTCATTCAGATTTGACAGAGAAATTAAAAACTTTACAGACAAGCAAAAGCTAAGAGAATTCAGCACCACCAAACAACCTTTACAACAAATGCTAAAGGAACTTCTCTAGGCAAGAAACACAAGAGAAGGAAAAGACCTACAGTAACAAACCCAAACCAATGAAGAAAATGGTAATAAGAATATACATACCGATAACTACCTTAAATGTAAATGGATTAAATGTTCCAACCAAAAGACATAGACTGGCTGAATGGATACAAAGACAAGACCATATATATGCTATTTACGAGAGACCCACTTCAGACCTAGGGACACATACAGATGGAAAGTGAGGGGATGGAAAAAGATATTCCATGCAAATGGAAATCAAAAGAAAGCTGGAGTAGCAATTCTCATATCAGACAAAACAGACTTTAAAACAAAGACTATTACAAGAGACAAAGAAGGACACTACATCATGATCAAGAGATCGATCCAAGAAGAGCATATAACAATTGTAAATATTTATGCACCCAACATAGGAGCACCCCAATACATAAGGCAAATGTTAACAGCCATAAAAGGGGAAATTGACAGTAACACAATCATAGTAGGGGACTTTAACACCCCACTTTCACCAATGACAGATCATCCAAAATGAAAATAAATAAGGAAACACAAGCTTTAAATGATACATTAAACAAGATGGACTTAATTGATATTTATAGGACATTCCATCTAAAACAACAGAATACACTTTCTTCTCAAGTACTCACAGAATATTCTCCAGGATAGATCATATCTTGGGTCACAAATCAACCGTTGGTAAATTTCAGAAAACTGAAATCTTATCAGGTATCTTTTCTGACCACAATGCTATGAGACTAGATATCAATTACAGGAAAAGATCTGTAAAAAATACAAACACATGGAGGCTAAACAATACACTACTTAATAACGAAGTGATCACTGAAGAAATCAAAGAGGAAATCAAAAAATACCTAGAAACAAATGACAATGAAAACACGATGACCCAAAACCTATGGGATGCAGCAAAAGCAGTTCTAAGAGGGAAGTTTATAGCAATACAATCCCACCTTAAGAAACAAGAAACATCTCAAATAAACAACCTAACCTTACACCTAAAGCAATTAGAAAGGAAGAACAAAAAAACCCCAAACGTAGCAGAAGGAAAGAAATCATAATGATCAGATCAGAAATAAATGAAAAAGAAATGAAGGAAACGATAGCAAAGATCAATAAAAGTAAAAGCTGGTTCTTTGAGAAGATAAACAAAATTGATAAACCATTAGCCAGACTCATCAAGAAAAAAAGGGAGAAGACTCAAATCAATAGAATTAGAAATGAAAAAGGACAAGTAACAACTGACACTGCAGAAATATAAAGGATCTTGAGAGATTACTACAGGCAACTATGTGCCAATAAAATGGGCAACCTGGAAGAAATGGACAAATTCTTAGAAATGCACAACCTGCTGAGACTGAACCAGGAAGAAATAGAAAATATGAACAGAACAATCACAAGCACTGAAATTGAAACTGTGATTAAAAATCTTCCAACAAACAAAAGCCCAGGACCAGATGGCTTCCCAGGCGAATTCTATAAAACATTTACAGAAGAGCTAACACCTATCCTTCTCAAACTCTTCCAAAATATAGCAGAGGGAGGAACACTCCCAATCTCATTCTACGAGGCCACCATCACCCTGATACCAAAACCAGACAAAGATGTCACAAAGAAAGAAAACTACAGGCCAATATCACTGATGAACATAGATGCAAAAATCCTCAACAAAATACTAGCAAACAGAATCCAACAGCACATTAAAAGGATCATACACCATGATCAAGTGGGCTTTATCCCAGGAATGCAAGGATTCTTCAATATACGCAAATCAATCAATGTGGTACACCATATTAACAAATTGAAGGAGAAAAAGCATATTATCATCTCAATAGATGCAGAGAAAGCTTTCGACAAAATTCAACACCTATTTATGATAAACACCCTGCAGAAAGTAGGCATAGAGGGAACTTACCTCAACATAATAAAGGCCATAGATGACAAACCCAGAGCCAACATTGTCCTCAATGGTAAAAAACTGAAACCAGTTCCACTAAGATCAGGAACAAGACAAGGTTGCCCACTCTCACCACTATTATTCAACATAGTCTTGGAATTTTTAGCCACAGCAATCAGAGAAGCAAAAGAAATAAAAGGAATCCAAATCAGAAAAGATGAGGTAAAACTGTCACTGTTTGCAGATGACATGATACTATACATACAGAACCCTAAAGATGCTACCAGAAAACTACTAGACCTAATCAATGAATTTGGTAAAGTAGCAGATATAAAATTAATGCACAGAAATCTCTTGCATTCCTATACACTAATGATGAAAAATCTGAAAGTGAAATTAAGAAAACACTCCCATTTACCATTGCAACAAAAAGAATAAAATACCTAGGAATAAACCTACCTAAGGAAACAAAAGACCTGTATGCAGAAAATTATAAGACACTGCTGAAAGAAAGTAAAGGTGATACAAATAGATGGAGAGATATACCACGTTCTTGGATTGGAAGAATCAACATTGTGAAAATGACTATACTACCCAAATTAATCCACAGATTCAATGCAATCCCTATCCAACTACCAATGGCATTTTTCACAGAACTAGAACAAAAAATTCACAATTTGTATGGAAACACAAAAGACCTCGCATAGCCTAAGCAATCTTGAGAAACAAAAATGGAGCTGGAGGAATCAGGCTCCCTGAATTCAGACTATACTACAAAGCTACAGTAATCAAGACAGTGTGGTACTGGCACAAGAACAGAAATATAGCTCAATGGAACAGGATAGAAAACCCAGAGATATACCCACGCACATATGGTCACCTTATCTTTGATAAAGAAGGCAAGAATATACAATGGAGAAAAGATAACCTCTTCAATAAGTGGTGCTGGGAAAACTGGACAGCTACATGGAAAAGAATGAAATTAGAACACTCCCTAACACTATACACAAAAATAAACTAAAAATGGATTAAAGACCTAAATGTAAGGCCAGACACTCTCAAAATCTTAGAGGAAAACATAGGCAAGACACTCTATGACATAAATCACAGCAAGATCCTTTTTGACCCACCTCCTAGAGGAATGGAAATAAAAACAAAAATAAACAAATGGGACCTAATGAAACTTTAAAGCTTTTGCACTGCAAAGGAAACCATAAAGAAGACAAAAAGTCAACCCTCAGAATGGGAGAAAATATTTGCAAATGAAGCTACTGATAAAGGATTAATCTCTAAAATTTACAAGCAGCTCATGCAGCTCAATGCCAAAAAAACAAACAACCCAATCCAAAAATGGACAGAAGACCTAAATAAACATTTCTCCAAAGAAGATATACAGATTGCCAACAAACACGTGAAAGAATGCTCAACATCATTAATCATTAGAGAAATGCAAATCAAAACTACAAAGAGCTATCATCTCACACTAGTCAGAATGGCCATCGTCAAAGTATCTACAAACAATAAATGCTGAAGAGGTTGTGGAGAAAAGGGAACCCTCTTGCACTGTTGGTGGGAATGTAAACTGATACAGCTACTATGGAGAACAGTATGGAGGTTCCTTAAAAAACTAAAATTAGCACTACCAGACGACCCAGCAATCCCACTACTGGCCATATGCCCTGAGAAAACCATAATTCAAGAAGAGTCATGTACCACAATGTTCATTGCAGCTCTATTTACAATAGCCAGGACATGGAAGCAACCTAAGTGTCCAATGACAGATGAATGGATAAAGAAGATGTGGCACATATATACAATGGAATATTACTCAGCCATAAAAAGAAACGAAATTGAGTTATTTGTAGTGAGGTGGATGGATCTAAGTCTGTCATACAGAGTGAAGTAAGTCAGAAAGAGGAAAACAAATACCGTATGCTAACACATATATATGGAATCTAAAAAAAAAAAAAAAAATGGCTGAAGAACCTAGGAGCAGGACGGGAATAAAGACGTGGACCTACTAGAGAATGGACTTGAGGATATGGAGAGGAGGAAGGGTAAGCTGGGACAAAGTGAGAGAGTGGCATGGACATATATATACTACTGAATGTAAAACCGATAGCTAGTGGGAAGCAGCAGCATAGCACAGGGAGATCAGCTCGGTGCTTTGTGACCACCTAGAGGGGTGGGATAGGGAGGGTGGGAGGGAGGGTGACTCCAGAGGGAAGAGATATGGGGATATATGCATATGTATAACTGATTCACTTTGTTATAAAGCAGAAACTAACACACCATTGTAAAGCAGTTATACTCCAATAAAGATGTTAAAAAACAATAAATAAAATAAAATGGGCCAAAGAAAAAAAATCATTACAGGCTTATTTGGCCCCTGGGCTATAGTTTGCTGACCTCTGGTGTATGTAAATCCCTTAGCATCTGCTACATATCAAGTGATTTTATTAATTCTAGGCTCTCCCACTGGCAAGCTGTGTGACCTTGGGCAAGTCACTTAAGCCTCCATCACACCCTGTTCAAAACTAGGATAATAATACTTGAGGAGGGTTGTTTTGAGTATAAAATGAGACATCAGATATTCAAATGCATTGTGCACTCTAAAATGCAATGCAGTGTAAGATGTTACTGTTGTTAGTCTATGCAATTAGCACTGAATTTTCCTATTTTTAAATCACATGACTTGCGTGAGTCACTTCATGATGAACATAAATAGCCATCCTGGTTTCCTTAAAAGTCCTTTGAAAATGTCCAAAATTTCTGCTTTTTCCTTTATGGGGATGAGACCATCCTGAGTCAACCAACTTTTAAACTCTTGTGTCTTTTGCAAGAGTTGGTGACCATAGATAGATTGGCCACAACTATTCATTCCTTCCTGTATCCCTATCTTTGGCACATCCTCATCGTGGGTGACATGTATTTCCTCAACGCTTGGCTTTGGACTTGCTTTGGTCAACAGCACATGGGCAGAAGTGGCAATAAGCCGGTTCCAAGCCTGGGCCTTAAGAGACCTCCCATGTTTCCACCTGCCCTCCTGCACCACTGCTGTCACCATGAGCACAACTATCCCAGGACAAGGATGAAAGACACATGGAGCCGAGTCAACCAGCTGAGCCCCTGTCCAGTTTTGCCAACCTGGAAGACTCACAGATGCATGGGGATATATGACTATTGCTTTAAGCCACTGAGCTTTGGGATAGTTTGTAATGAAGCATAATTGCAACAATCCACTGATCCACTGGCCCAGAGAAGAATCCCAAAACCTGTGAAATTCAAATACAGCCAGACTGAATTAAAAGAAGAAAAGAAAGATGCTTCCCATTTATTTGCTTCTATAGTCTTTCAATGACATGAGCAGTTATATGCCTGGGATAAAATAATGTTGGGCCATACTATACAAAAAAGAGATAACTAATAACTACCTACTGTATAGCACCGGGAGCTCTACTCAATACTCTGTAAAGGCCTGTATGGGAAAGGAATCTAAAAAAAGAGTGGATATACGTATATGTATAACTGATTCACTTTGCTGTACACCTGAAAGTAACACAACATTGTACATCAACTATACTACAATAAAAATTTTTTAAATCCACACACTCAAGATTAGATAAAAAAATACACACACTCAAGGGCTAGTCATTTGATCTACATTTGAATTTGTCTCTCTTAATTGAT
>RJWK010039038.1:0-20566 GCA_004363435.1 Platanista minor | reverse complement strand
AGCAGATGGTCAATATTTAATAAGAAAAAGAAAAACAGAGTGGTTACTTTTCCAATTCTTTAAAGATATTTTAATTGTATAAAAATAAATAATTTAACTAAATTATGTGAAGTATTTTGAAAACTAGATAGAGTTCTCCCTTTTCTCCAAAGAAGAATAGAGATTATATTGTAGACTCCAGGTATGTGTGGCTTATATTGTAATGCTTTCAAGGAGACACCAAAAAGGACAGGTATTTTCCATTATGTCTAAACGTGGGTTTGTCAGCGTTAAACTCCAGGTTGTAACCCTTCCTTGCTTTTGCCTCAACCCCCTGGCCTCTCCAACATGTAGAGCATGGAATCAAATCTTGTTGACACGTTATTTTTTGATATGCAAGATGTTCTTTATCAGACGGTATTTTTAAAAGAAAGTGAATGTTACAAAATGTCAGAAATATGCCTTCCGTGTTTATTCGACAAGTGTCCAAAAATCTAATTTAAACACTAAGACTGGCTCATTTGCAGAGTGGAAATAAGTCTTGCTAGACTTTCTGCTTGTGAGCCAGCTTGAAGTGCAAAGATAGAAAGCTCTGGAGAGTATTTATTTTAATTAAAGAAACTGTTCATAAATGTACAAACAAGTTCTGCATAACATTCCCCTGGAAAACATTTAGCAATTGGCAAATGTTCCTAGAAAGTATTCTGCAATCTGAAATAGAAATATATATTTTCTAACCCAACACAGAACCAGTGACCTTTCCATGTGTATTTAGCTGTTTTTTGTTAAAATAGGGAAGTATGAAATAATATACTCTTTCAAAATGATAAGCTCCATCTCTTTGACTAATGTGTGAGGAAATCAATTTTGTGGCAAATTGAATAGAGAAGACTTCTTCAGCTCTACCAGCTACAAGAGAGCTCAGAACATTTTGGAAAACAGGTTTCTACTGAAGATAACATAGCTCCTGTGCATTCATTTTGATTCTGCCCTCACCTCAGTCTAGGGCTGTGCTGCTCAATATGGTAGCCACTGGCCACAAGTGGCTATTTAAATTAAAATTAAATAAAATTTAAAATTAGGTTTCTCAGTCACAATAGCTACATTTGAGGTATTCAGTGGCCGCATGTGGCCTCCAGCTACTGGACTAAACCATGCGGAGAGAGCATATGTTCATCAATATCACAGAAAGTTCCATGGGGCAGAGAGAATAGCTGTAAGACATCACCCAAGGAGAAGCATTCACAAACTCAAACATTCCTGTGTCTCACACATAAGCGCTTTGACCTCTTCAATTCTACTTAAGAAGGAAAATCTTTTTGCAGCAATTAAAGCAATTTCCTACGTTAAAAAAAAAAAAAAAAATGTAGAGCAGCGCTCTCCAAAGTGATGCTCGCATAGTACGGGCTCAAGGAATGTTACGTACTAGGGAGGAGGGTTGGAATCGGGGACAGGGAGCCCCCGGGCCAAGATCCCGTGACCAAGTAGCTTGGAAGCACACAGTAAGCTCGGTTAAACAGGGCTTTTTTTCTGTCAGACTTAAAGTTTTCCTTCTGCAAACACGCATTTGCCTGAACAAGTAGAATACCACAAGCAGCCTTCTTGAGCAAGAACTGCCTTTTGGGGCTTCCCTGGTGGCGCAGTGGTTGAGAGTCCGCCTGCCGATGCAGGGGACGCGGGTTCGTGCCCCGGTCCGGGAGGCTCCCACGTGCCGCGGAGCGCCTGGGCCCGTGACCCATGGCCCCCCCCCGAGCCTGCGCGTCCGGAGCCTGTGCTCCACAACGGGAGAGGCCACAGCAGTGAGAGGCCCGCGTACCGCAAAAAAAAAAGAACTGCCTTTTGTGTGGTACCTCTTATAAGACAGGTGTCTCATGGAACAGCTTGACTCAGGGACTCAAATCATTTGCTTTATCTGAGTAGCAAGCTTACCACAGTACACTTGGCAAGGAGCTAGTGAACATTTTCCTACAACATTTTCCTCTTTGTAGAGGACTAATAAAACATGATTTTTTAAAAGGCATGCCGTATTTGTCCTAGAAGTATTTTTAAGACTACATGTTTTTATAGTGAAATCGTTTTTATTCTTAAACTGCTATTGGTATATAATTTTATGGATTTAAGATCCACAGAGAAGATAGGGTGAAATTTTATGACTGTGTGTGGTTAATAATGTATTTTCAAATGGTTCCTATTAAATGAACAAGAGAGATTTTTAAACTTCATAGAATAAAGGATATTATGGTAAATAAAATATGTTCACATAGTGGGTATCAATGTATGTCAATCTCATAAAACGTTAACTGCATAGGACAATGTGATCCTGACAAAGGAATCATGGGGTTTTTTTTAATTTTTATTTTTATCGAAGTATAGTTGGTTTACAATATCATGTTAGTTCCTGGTATACAGCAAAGTGACTCAGTTATATATGTATATAGTTTTTCATATTCTTTCGCATAACGGTTTGTTGCTGCTGTTCTGGTTTTCCACACGGGCAGGAATTGCTGCAGCACGCTGACAAGAGCGGTCACACTGATGTGAGCCTGGGCCACACTGAGCTGGAGCTGCCCTAGGGGGGCCACCCTCACAAAAGGGTGCCGGTCGGAGCCCCCTGCCCGGCGTCCCGAATGGAGGCCCTCTCTTCCCTGTCCTTCCCAGAGGCCACTGGGGGTTCTAGAGGATGGGGAGTTCTGTTCTATCTCATTACACTAATTAGTTTTGACCGCCCCACGATCTCTCAGGCCTGCTATCATCGGGTGGTAGAAGCCTCCCCGAGACACAGTGCGTTCTACTCTTTCGGGCTCGCCTCCGGCTCTCTTTCCTCGTTAGCGTCTCTCCTGAACGCTGAAAACGTCTCGCCTGAAACAGCTGGCTCCTTCTATATGTCTATCCAGGTCACGGCCCCCATCATTCCTCCCTGTGCACTGGTTTTTCTTGATTTCCCTTCATGCTACCTTTAGAAAATGGCCTCACGGATCTGATATTGTTCATCTAGCCCACTGTTAACCTTCTCTGGTTCTCATCTCGCCTTTCATGGTGTTATATACACTCCGAATTATGAAGTATGATTATCAAAGTAGTTTTCTTTGTTCTCTTATACTCCCTTTTTAAATTTTTTTAAAAATTTATTTTATTGAGATTGAGTTGATTTACAATGTTGTGTTAATTTCTACTGCACAGCAAAGTGATTCAGTTATACATACATATACATTCTTTCTCATATTCTTTTCCATTACGGTCGATCGCAGGATATTGAATAGAGTTCCCTTTGCTATACAGTAGGACCTTGTTATTTATCCATTCTCTATATACTAGTTTGCACCTGCTAACCCCAAACTCCCAATCCATCCCTCCCCCATTGCCCCTTCTTGGCAACCACAAGTCTGTTCTCTATGCCTGTGAGTCTGTTTCTGTTCCGTAGATAAGTTCATTTGTGTCATCTTTTTTAAAATTAATTAATTACTTTATTTAATTTTATTTTTGGCTGTGTTGGGTCGTCGTTGCTGCACGTGGGCTTTCTCTAGTTGCGGCGAGCGGGGGCTACTCTTCCTTGCGGTGCGCGGCCTTCTCACTGCAGTGGCTTCTCTTGTTGCGGAGCACAAGCTCTAGGCACCTGGGCTTCAGTAGTTGTGGCTCGCGGCCTCTGGAGCTCAGGCTCAGTAGTTGTGGCGCACGGGCTTAGTTGCTCCGCGGCATGTGGGATCTTCCCAGACCAGGGCTTGAACCCGTGTCCCCTTAATTGGCAGATGGATTCTTAACCACTGCACCACCAGGGAAGTTCTGTGTCATATTTTAGATTCCACATATAAGTGATATATGGTATTTGTCTTTCTCTTTCTGACTTACTTCACTTATCATACCCCCCTTTTTAATACTATTTTTATTGTGGTAAAATATATACAATATAAAATTTGCCATTTACAACTATTTTAAAATGTACAATTCAGCAGCATCGAGTGTATTCATAATGTCGAATAACCATCACCACTATCAATTTCCAAAGTTTTTTATCACCCCAAACAGAAACTCTGTTCCTATTAGGCAATAATTACCTCCCCATTTCTTCCAGCGCCTGGTCACCTCTAATCTACTTCCTGTCTCTATGAACTTGACTGTTCTAGATATAGAAGTGGAATCATCGAATATTTGTCCTTTGGTATCTGGCTTAGCATAATGTTTGTCACTTAGCACAATGTTTTCAAGGCTCATCCATCATGTGTCAGAATTTCATTCCTTTGCATAGCCGAATAATATTGCATTGTACGTATACACCACATTTTGTTTCTCCCATTGTCTTTTAAAGTTTGTTCAGCTGGAGTAGTCCTTCCTCTCCCTGGATCAAAAGTCAGGCAGGGGGCTTCTTCCCTGGTGGCGCAGTGGTTGAGCGTCTGCCCTGCCGATGCAGGGGACGCGAGTTCGTGCCCCGGTCCGGAAAGATCCCACATGCCGCGGAGCGGCTGAGCCCCTGAGCCATGGCCGCTGAGCCTGCGCGTCCGGAGCCTGTGCTCTGCAACGGGAGAGGCCACAACAGTGAGAGGCCCGCGTACCGCAAAAAAAAAAAAAAAAATTCAGGCAGGCTCTCTGACTTTTATTCACTTGCAAGTGATAGAAAGTCTTAGAGTCACATTATGTTGTGCATTCAGGCTCTCAATCCATTAAAAATGCCTTGTGTCAAAAAATAAATTTGATGTACCATTAAATCTTCTCCCCTGGCCCCAAGGCCCAGCCCTTTGCACCATACCTGTGTTCACTTGGCTAGAAGTCCCGATGGGCTGATGGAGCTCACCTGGTCGCTCTGAGGGTTCATCAGCTCCTACCTGTACTGTTGACTCTTTATTCATCTCAGATTAAGGTTGACAGGAAGCAGTAGTAGCTGATTATTCACCTTATTCACCTGAAAAGTGTCTACTTCATCTACCTCCAGATCCAAGTTTTTTAATTCCGGCGCTTAGTGTTAGTTTGCCTTGAATAAAAATAATTTAACCCTACATCAGTGCCTGTAATGTTTCAGTCTCATTGCAGGATCATCACTGCAGACCAGAGTCCCCTGTTGTAACTTGGGTAGCAAAGTCCTAACTCTGTTCCTGTTAGGTATAACAGAAATGTGTTCCTGCCAGACATGTAGCTTGTGGACATAATTGCAAAGACTTATCAAGATATGTGTGGAGGATATTCTTTGTAGCACTATTTTGTAGCACTTTTATAATTGATAACAACTTGGAAACAATCAAATTTTCAATAATATCGTAGTGGTTAAATACATTTTTGACATATCTGTATAGTAAAGTACAATATCCTGTTTCACAGAATAAGGTCAATCTGTGTGCTGATGTGAAACAATTTTTAATACATAGAATTAAGTGAAAAGAGCAAGAAAAAGAAGATCAATACTCATAAAGACATAAAATATTTTCCAGAAAGAATTAAAGAAACAGTTAAAGTAGTTGCCTTTGGATAGAGAAAGTGGGGATACAGAGAAGGAAGCTTTTACTTTTCAGTTTATAACTTCCTGTGATGTGTGAGGTTTTTAAACATGTGGATGTATTACTTTTTAAAACATAAGGGATTATCTTAGTTTGGGAGCTACATTTTTTATCAATTCAACGTATATTTTTTAAAAAGTTAGTAATGTTATTTGTTAAAAATAAAAGCAAAGTGAGCAATAATTAAATTGGTTAGAATTTCAGACATAGTGTTTCTTTGGAGTTAGACTAGGAAATACGCCCTCCACTGGCAGAGGCCAAGGGAATGAAAACCAAATTGTGGGGCCTAGCTACCGTCCACTCCAAGGGGTGAGGGGTGCAGGTGGTCCAGCTCGGCATCCTTTCATTTAAGTGGCATAGAGCACACTCTCCTGTCATACTGTCATAGTGATTTAGTTGAATGACATGTTTAAGAAAAATGCAAGTAAAGTCTGCTAGGAAATTTAATTTACATTCTCAAATTCCTTCTATGAAACGTGTCACCAAAAGCTTTGAACAACCCAGTGCAAATAAGTGAATTTCAGTTATTGTGTAGTTTTTAAATAGTTTAAGTAAATAGCTCCTACGGTATAGGAAAATACATTCTGATGGTTTTTTGCACATATCTGAATTCCGGGAATTTTATTCTTGCAGTGTACTTTATTGTTGACTTTTGTTTAGCTTTGCATTTTTGTTTATACCTATTTTCAGTAAAATTCAGACAGAGTTCAAGGTGGCCCAAACAAAACAAGCACTCAGCACTAGAGTAACATGCACTTCTCACTGCTTGTCAAACATTCCATTGTAAAGGCTATCTGTAAAGTATTAGGTCAGTGCTCTACCGACTCCTGGATGGGAACAGGGCTTTTCCTGGTTAAAGACAAATCACCGCTATTGTCAGTGGTCCCCAAGGGTCTATAACAGATCCAGAAACCAAGTGCCTCCTTGATCCCAAGAAATGCAGTCAGCCTTCCTCCTCACCTGCTTTGTATTTCAGTGGGCCTCAGGATTCTGCCAGGTGAGGTCCTCAACCTCTTTCACCTTTTCAGCACAGAAAGAATGAGTCTTAAGAATAGAACCTTGAAGGCTCCCCCAGGCAAACCTGACCTGGCCCAGCCTGATCTTGACTCACACCTTCCCTATGGGTTGGAGGCCCATAGGATGGATACCTGGAAGAACCACCTGAGCCTGCTACACAGGCCTTTGTCCACTTGTCCATTAAAAGTTTACACTCTCAATAGAGAATAAGATTTTTTTCACATTAATTTTATTTAAGAATTTTTTTCAGGGAGAAGAAAAAACAATCAATTAAGATTACAAGCCTATGGGTAAGGCACAGGCCAAATGTGTAAGCTTTGCCCCACCTGCCCATTCTTGAACCAGGGGCAGAAGGAGGAGAAAAAGAAGGAGGGCTTTCAGAGGGAGAGCACACTCTCCGACGCACTCTAGGAAGTAATTTGTCGATCGGACCTACTACTGCACTTCCGAAACAGAAGGCAATTTTCCTCCTCCTGTCCGTAGAAGCAGGCCCAGAAAGCCTGTTCCTTCCCCCAGTCCATGCTGCCCACTGCTCTCTTTTAGAAAGAAATAATATCGTCCCTGACATACATTCTTCTTCCCAAAGACTTGTTGGTTATTGTCCAGCGTGCAGTGGCAGTCTGGGAATTTAATGTCGAGTAATTTTTTTCCCAGTTCCTCTCAAGGTATTAGTGTTAAACTGACAGGTCCGTAATTCAAAGGGAGTCTGAATTAGCTATTCCTGGGGCTACCTACCCAGACAGAACCCACTCCACTTCCAGAATGTCACCTATCCCTAAGGACTTCTTAAGCGAATTACTGGGTACGGGTGTTTGCTTTACCTCTCCCCCTCCATGAACTCGAAGCATTGTTATGTATGCAAGCCTGCATATTGGCACTGCCTGATTATTTGGAGGAAATAATAAAAGAAGAGATACTGAGTGCCATCAACTTCTAAGTTAGTCTGTTGCAGAAATAAGATGGAATTTTACTTGTTGGATTTTTAAAGAATGTGAAGTGCTTGGAATGGATGCCTTCTAGAAAAGAAATCACAAGAAAATAGTTACTTACCAACCCTCTTTAGACACACATTGACGTAAATGTTTTACATGTGAACAGGGCATACAAAGCAAAACTATATTCAGAAGACAGCTGCTATTTGGAAACAAAGAAATCCAATCAAAGGCAGCTTCTGAAACACTCCTTTATGTGAGAACATGACTAGGCTTTTGTATAAGCTGTACTGTGTTATTGTAAAGTGCTGGAGCCTCTTAATCAATAAGAAAAGTTGGAGTAGAAAGGTAGGATTAGAGAGATAAGATCTTTGTCAGACTAAATCGGTTGAGCCAGAACCTCCCATAGTGAGCTGGATGGAAACGGCTTCAGGTTATGAACGTAGGGAAGATTTTTAAAAGGTCTCAAAATTGGTGTTTGGAGACTACCTTTCAGTGTGTATTTTTAGTTTGCTGTTCTGGGGAAACCAAAGATTGTTTCTGTAAGAGCTCAGAAAAGCACTGAACTTACTCAGTAAACTGGGTAAGCTTTTAATATTCTGAGCTCCATTTTAAAAGTCATTGATATAGAATCAGAAATTGACAGGGGCACAAATTACCCCAGAAAGTTAAGAAAACAACCAGCCTGAAACCTACTCTAAAGGCTGTTTACCTGCCCTCTGTGAACAGGCCTGCTTGCTGCTAGAGCCGGACCCCAGAGCACCCAGCTCCCCAGCTCCCCGCCCAGCTTTGCGAGTTTCTGTCAGGTGACTGTTAGAATCCCTGTGGGCATCCACAGGTTGTAGGACAGCCTTGGTTTCCTTCCTGACTTCCATCGTCCCTTTTTCCTGCTAAACACTGATTTTTTTTTTTTTTTTTTTTTTCATGTATTCTCCTTTTGGGGAGGTGACCGCATTCCCAGGTCAGGAGGGAATCCTGAGTCGTCCAAGCCCATCCTGCTACTGCCGTGACCCTTACTAGGCGTGGTTTGGGAAGAACCCGGTCCTTCCTGTGGACTTGACTGCACGACTCAGTCATTCATCTCGAAAGCCCCTCTGTTGTTGGATTGAGCGTTATGTGAAAGAATACATTTCATTTTTGTTTAAGCCAATTGAATTGGACTTTCTGATTCTCCAGCCAAAATCTCTTAACTGGTACATTTCTTAAAAATGACCAAAGGAATTCATCCACTAAAGGACTTTGGGCAGATAACCAAAAAAGAGGCACAGACAAAATTGCCTTCAGATTATATCCTGTAATATTTTGTGTGGTCACTGTAGCTAGAAGCAGCAATAAAAAAAAAAAAAATGTGCCCTCATTCCTCTCTGGCTAAATGGATTGTAATGCGCTCCATTACTTTATTCAGACATGAGTGCCAAGATGTGCGACTGAGAACCCAAACAGTGGTGGCTTAACTCGATGGATGTTTATTTCTCTCTCTCTCATAAAGACCTTGAGCTGGGAGGATGGCTCTGCCCCGCCAAGTCTTTAGCTGGTCTCACCTGTGTGGTACAGGAGGCCCAGCACCATGTCCTCATTTCAACCAGGGCTAAAGGGGATGGGGAAGAGGGGGACATTTCACTCCTAAGGCCAGATCCCGAAGAGGCACGCAGCACCGCACCCGCACCCCACGGAGAGGAGTTAGCTGCGTGGCCACGTGGCTGGTCCCAAGGCCATGGGTGCCATGCATCCAGCTGAAGTTGTTACTAAGAAGGAAAGGGCAAAATAGGTGGTGGAGGAGGAGGTCAGTCTCTGCCACATCTGCCATGTGTCCTCTCTCCCCTGTAATAATCCTCACCCAAATACGGTCCACTTTTTCCATTCACACATTTTTGCATTTTCATGCAGTAAAAACAAAACAAAACAAAAAAAACAGTCTTCTGAGCAGAATGCTACATCTTCTTTATTTCTAACAGGACTGAGTGCTTGCTTTGTGATCTTTTCTTTCAACAATGTATATCTTTCACTTTCTGTATTCAAAGGCATGAAAATTTAGACCTCTAACTCTCACTAACACCCATAAAATTGTGTTCATCCCTGACATCAAAAGGTGTTGCCACAGTACCCTCCTGAACTGGTGCAGATGAACAGAGTTAGCATTCAGTATTGCTACAAACTGAGAGTAGAGGTACCATTCTAGAAAATTCCCCAGTTGGACTGAAGCTTTCACCTGATGATCTTTTTGTTCTAATTTTACATACAAATGCACTGCTTAACTGTGTAGAACCAAACATACCACAGACTGAAGCTCGTGGAGTTACAAACTGAATATGAGATTTCACATAGCACTTGGAGTAATAGCAGCTTCTGATTTACATTTCTCACAGCCATCCTAGGAGTTTTAGCTTTTGTTCTTCTTCTGCAATCACTGGAAATTATGCTGTTTTCAGCAGCTAAGCTATTCTAATGCGAAACATTCACCGAGGGAAAAATTCAGTATATCCTTCCTTATATTTAAAATAAATCAGCAGTACTTGTATGGGAAAGTTATTTATTTATTGTAAATGAGTGAATTGATTACTGTGTCTGTGGCACTGCACTGGGCACTCAGCACAGGGAGGCAAGGACACAGTACAGCACTGGAGAAGCATGTAATCTGGTGGAAAGATGAGACAGCCAGCGTGAAACGGCACATCCACATGGCAGCGTAGATTCATGCCAGGTAGTGTGCCACAGAAATCCAGAAGAGTCAAGGGCCTTCTTACCCAGCCCCATATCACCTTGGGCATAGTTCATTTTAACACGTGTCCCACTGCTTGTTTACGTACCATTTACCCCCTGTTAATCTGTGGGCCCCTGGTAGGGTGAGCAGGGCTGCATTCTGTTCATTTTTGTATCCTCAGCATCCAGCAGGGTACTCAGCATATACGTAGTTGTACATTGAGTTAAACAATGAGAGGGGAAGGCTTCAAACAGTTGAGGGTGGGAAGCTTCATTAAGGACCTGGGAGGATGGAAGAAGTTTGCCTAGTGGGGACTGGAAATATTCTAGGCATAAGCCTCTGCCCCAGAGTGGAGGTAGAGAAGTGGGGGGCAAGGGGTCCTGCACAAAAAACACCTGAGCGGGGATTACTGATTTGATGGCTCGGGAGGGACCGAGGCTCACGGGGCTCTTATCACTCAGCTAAGGATCTTAGACTTTGTCCTACTGACCGTGGAGACCAGGGAGGGGCTTTCAGGGAAGTAATGTGATCAGATCTTTTGGAAATAATAATCTAGTGTCAGTGTGGAGGAGTATGGATGGAAATGAGAAATGACTGAAGTCACTGCTAAAAGGTAAACTCAGGCACAATAAATGGTCAGTGGTTTATTTGAGCAAACACAGATTCAAATCAGGCAACATCAAACCTCAGGTGGTTAGGGGCCCCCACCAACAGGAGCCGGGGGAGAGGTCTTTATGGAGAAGATGCAGAAACAAAGCAAGGAAATGATTTGGTAGGCTACAGCTGAAGCAGTTGCCTTGTTTGGGAAAACGGATTGGCTGGCTGTGACGGGTTGTCCTCAAGTTTCATTTTCTCCAGTTCCAGCGAGGGGACTCTTAGGTTCTGGTTTGTGTATGTGAGTTAAGAAGGCGTTCACGGTCCCTCAGTCTGTCAAACAACTTCCTTGTTTAATTGCCTTACCATCACCAAGACCATTTTGACCAATAACCCACCTAAAAACCTTGTAAAATAGATATTATGATTTATCTTTTTTTCTCATACAAGTTTTTCAGAAATTATTTTCAGGATTCTAGTTTTGCAATATTAACTTCACTTCAGATCGACACCTTAGGGCTGAAGAAGATTTAGGTCACTCGTTTAGTTGAGAGATTATTTAGAAATGGAATTCACAACCACTTTCTATATAATGTTTAATAGATAACGTGGAATAATAACAGGGATGCAATGTACACTTTATAATATTTACTCATCTAGCTTTCTTATGCTGCACATTGTTTACTACCTTTTATCTGCAAATAAATGCTTAATATTTAATCATCTTCAATATTAACTATTCTTTGTTTCCTTGACATCCACCATGGCATCCAACACACGTATAATTGTACAAGGCGGTTTCATATTTAAGCCCCTCAAGTGAAAACATTCCCAGATGGCAATTGTGAAAGTTTTTAACAATATTTGAGAAATGGAGCAAGTGACAGGGGGTGGACCATGCCAGCCAACCTCCCTACTCAGCTATCTCAGCATCCGTGCACTCAGTGAACAGAAGAAAGTCAGACGCGTAGCGGGAAGCTTTCCAAGCTCTGGAGCTGGAGAAAAACTTTGACGTGAGATGTCAGGCATATTGCCATGTGAGCACCTCCCTTCTCTAATCCCCATTAGTTTCTATTTAGCAAGAGTGTGTTTTCCTAAACAACTTTATTTTGAAAATGCAAAAATAAGGGAGAAGAGAACAAACTCATTTATAACCACCCTAGATATTTTAAATGTCTCAAAAACCCATCTTGGACCTGGCCTTGCCACTCTTCCCTGAGCAGATTACACACACACCCACACGCCTCTGCACACATACATACCACACACACACACACACACACACACACACACACACACACAGTTTCACAAACTGGATCCAGAAATAAATTTCCTGCCATTTTACCAATGGAAAAGCTGTTTGTACATTACATGAACCCTGAATCTTAGGAATTCTAATTTCAATGCACTTCGTTCCCTGGATGTCTGCACACATACCAGCCTCTCAGGGCCAAATTTCCTATAAATGGAAGCATTTTGCACATATATTTTTAAAATAGATCTATTTAGAGTGAAAACTTTAAACTGAAACCAGTTTTCTGTCTCAGGGAAGAGTGTGAAGGTGAAACTTTTAAAACATTTTTACCAAAATCCCTTCTTTATTAACAACATTTGGTAGTTATTTAATTCCCTCGTATTTGCTATATCTCTAGTGGGTCACAAAGTCTTCCCTTGACAGGTGTTCTGGTGCAGAGGGGCAGGCAGGAAATGTGAGCAGGTGGGCATCCCTCCAAGTCAGCACAGCTGCCCTGTGATTCTCAGTCACTTTCCCCACTGGAGCCACAGGAGCCTGGATTTTCCCTCCCGTCCTCTTCTGTATCCCAGGCCTCCTATCCAGCTTGGCACAGCTCCCACCACAGCTGGACTAGCTGTCGCCCTCTCTCTCCCACCTCCAGGGACAGGAGGAGCAGAGAGGTGGCAGTAAAGGTTCCTGTTTTCGCGTCCATTCTGTTTCTCCCCATTTCCCGGCCTTGGCCAAACCCTGCAACAAAGAGTCCCCTTCGTCTTGGTCCTTCTGCTGCCAAGCTTTTTCACACCCTCCCCTGACACCCTCCCCTGACAGCTCCTCCTCTGCCCTTGGCAGACTCTCCTTCCAGCTTCCCACGGGGGACGGAAAGCGGCTCTGTGTAACACCCTGCACGTGCTGGCCTGAAACCAGCCTGCAATCAGTATTCTCCTTCTCAGACCGGTTCCCGGTGGGGCC
Source organism: Platanista minor (assembly GCA_004363435.1). Classification (NCBI taxonomy): domain Eukaryota; kingdom Metazoa; phylum Chordata; class Mammalia; order Artiodactyla; family Platanistidae; genus Platanista; species Platanista minor. The sequence continues at coordinate 7,657 of RJWK010039038.1, read as the reverse complement.
TCTGCTCTGTAGAGCGTGGTCCCCATGCCACTCATAGCTTCTGGGGGACTCCCTGTCCACCCCCCAGGTGGGCTTTCCTCCCAGGTGGGAAAGGGTGAGGGTGGTGAGAGCAGACTAAGTTGCAGGAGCCCTGATGGCTCCCGTCTCCAGACGCATCTAGGCAGCACCTCTGCCTGCTTCTCAGCCGTGGTTTCCTCCAGGTGGTGCTGCTGTCTGGGGCAATGGGCGAGGCAGGTTAAATGACAGCCTGTGATTTAACGCAGTCACAGGATCTGACCAGAGTCTGTGAGCCGGGCACAGACTGCAGCGCCCCAGAGCCTTCCACACGCTCCTGTGGGGTGTGCGTTCACGTATGGTTACCGACCAGGGTTCTTGGCCTCCTTAATCAATAGAAATTGATAAGAGGCCAGACAAGAAGTTCAGGCAAGGCTTTATTAGATCGCGTGCGGCAGCAGGTTCCCTTGGTCATTCCCTGAGGGGGTGCCAGCTTGTTCCTTGTATGAAGTGAGGGTAGGGGTGCGTCCGGGGGTGAGCTGGACGGGGTGGCGGGGCTTAGGTGGTCTGCCCACCCCTTTGGTGGTGTTGTGTGCAGGGGGTATGGGCAGTCCCCTGCTTTTGCTCCTGGTTCTTCAGAAGCAGCAGCTGGGTGTTTGGTCTTTTTGTATCTTGTTGTCCATAATTTGCCCCAACTGGGAGTACATGCAGTTATTTTCAGTCCCTCATAGTTTCTTTGTACTTTGTTGCTTGAGGAGATGTTTACCCAGGTGCAAGCATTGCAGCAGAGGGTCCCAGGTACCAGCCTGTCTCAGTTTGACTCCCAAAGATGAGCAAATGCAAAATCCTCTCCTTTTGGAACTACTTATTCCATCCAGGTTCCTTCCTTTCCGATGCTCTTTCAGGGCCACCTACCTGGGGACTCTTTGGGCTCATGTAGCCGATTTCTCCCATCCCCACACGCTTGGAATGTGGGGATGAGTGAATTTCCTCAGCACCCTGGCTCAGCGCTCATGGGATACTTTCTAAGGCTAAGGGTGAATGGTGTCAACTATGGAATTTACGTTCCAGTAAAATAAACAGTATAGCAAATGGTGAAGAGGGCTGTGTTCTGTTTGAAGTGACAATAATATCCTGCAGGAAATATGAAACTGAAATTTGTTGTATTAGGATCATTGTCAAGATCTGAGAGTTACCGTTAGAAAGGTAATAGTTGAAGCTCTTCAAGAGTTGGTCTGTTCTCCAGAGAAGAGCAGCCTAACAATCTTTTCTCTACAAAGAAGTGAGAAGACGTGTAAGTCTTATTATAAATCGACTGAGGCTGCTCCAACGCCTCCTGGTTTTGGCGGGTGAAGGGGGTAGGTTAAGAGAATGGAAAGGAAACTTTTTTCCAGGTGTGTGATTCTCAGATCAGGGTATCTGATACGGAGGACGATCCACAAAGTCATAGGATGAAGAAAGTGCATTTCTCTGGACAATTTGGGGCAGATCTGGGTGGAGAATGATAAGAACCAAACACATGAATATTCAAAAAATGTCTAAATTTACCACCTCTCTTTGGGGCTATGGCCTTGAGACTCTTTAGACCTACTCTTACCTCTGCTGTCAGGAACACCTCTCAGAAGACTTTGAGAGTGCTAATTTAAGTGATGGCAAGAAACTCACCCACACAGTCAAAACCCAATTAAAAATGTTTGGGGACTTCCCTGGTGGCGCTGTGGTTAAGAATCCACCTGCCAATGCAGGGGACACGAACGGGTTCGATCCCTGGTCCGGGAAGATCCCACATGCCACGGAGCAACTAAGCCCGTGCACCACAACTACTGAGCCCGCACGCCACAACTGCTGAAGCCCGCACGCCCTAGAGCCCGTGCTCAGCAGCAAGAGAAGCCACCGCAATGAGAAGCCTGCGCACCACAACGAAGAGCAGCCCCCGCTCACTGCAACTAGAGAAAGCCCACGAGCAGCAACGAAGACCCAACACAGCCAAAAATAAATTAATTAGCTAATTAAAAAGAATGTTTGGATAAAATATCAAGACGGTGTGAAATGAAGAGTTTTTTTAAAAAATATGCTTCTTACACAAAATGATTTTTGCCGCTCTTTTTATTTTTATAGTATGCTTTATAAGCTTTCACTGCTCTAAGAAACAGGTTAATGTTCCGGTATTATTTTGTTTATACACCACGTAAACGGAAATGGTCCCAGGAGGAACGACATTAATTATTATCAAATGATCTTTTCCTTCATCATCAAAATGTAAGCAATTGAATCTCCACTTCCCAAATGTGACAAATATATTAAAGAATATTTAACTCTTGCAGAGGTTTCTAGCTAGAGGTAAAAATCAGTTGCACCAATAATTTTTATAAATGTGTCTTGATTTAGAAAGTTTTATCTTGCAGAAGACAACTTACATATAGGACAAACTCTTTCAAAGTAACCTCACTTAAACTGAGCTGCCTTAATTTTATAAGTAAGTAGACCATATTTAGCTCAAATATGGAGGCTCAGACGTTTTATTACTTGAAACTGAGATGGTATGAATTTAAAGAGAAATCAGACTGAGCCTGCGCTCTAGAGCCTGCGAGCCACAACTACTGAAGCCCACGCACCTGGAGCCCGTGCTCCGCAACAAGAGAAACCACCGCAATGAGAAGCCCACGCACCATAACGAAGAGTAGGCCCCGCTCGCCACAACTAGAGAAAGCCCGCGCACAGCAACGAAGACCCAACGCAGCCAAAAATAAAAAATAAATAAAATAAATAAATTTAAAAGGGAAATCAATCTTCTCTCTGTCCCATGGCTCTGAGGCCCTGTACCTGTTTCCTCAGCTGCAGAGTGAGGTCTCTTCCATCTCTGAGGCTGTCAGCTTCCTTACACGCTCTCTTGATTTCACCAGAGCAGATCCTGAGCACGTGACTCGCCTCACTAAGGTTAAGGCTGCGATCTTGTCACCAGGTTAGGCTGCGGGAAAGCACAGGACCCAGCCACAGCCATAGGTCAGCCTCCCACCCTTGTCTTTTCACCTTCCTCAAGTATCCACCTTAAGTAATCACTCATCAAATCAGATATTGGATGGTGAGACTCTTGCTTAAATACATTTAGTTTGAACAGGAAGACATCCTTGACTGTATAGAAAGGGACCCAGGATGGAATCAGTGGTTTTGGCGTGTGTGCTGCACTGATACACAATAGCTGTTTTACATTAACAGACTCCTACATTAAGATTATTCAAGCCAGATTATCCTAGTTAACATAGAAATAATCATTCAAACCGAGCAAAGCAAGCTTCCTGCCTTCTAAGGTAAAACTGGCAACTGACCATAACTCAAGCAGACCGGACTTCATTCTCCCTTGGCACACAACGCAAGGTTTAAGGGAGGCCTTGTTTATTTGGCTTACTTTTTTTAAGTTGTGGTTTAATTTCCAAGAATCACCGTCTGGCCTCCTACCCGCACCCAGAACTTCACCTAATCATTCAAGACGAAGAGTCACCTCCCCTTAGGAGATAATTATACCACCTCCTGAGGCAGCGTTTAATTACCTTTACCAACACAAAGTTACTCACTGTCTAACCTCAGACCTTCCTTGCTGGAGTCTAAATCCTGTACATCTGGCAGCCACTTTCCGTATGGAGCTCTTGAAGGCGTCCAGATGTAAAGACAACAATGTTCTGGTGTGGCCTGGAGTCAGCCGTGTGGTGCACATGCGACCCTATTTGTACTCAGCCCCAAGTCCACTTGGAACCTCCGTTGAGAGAAATCTCGCAGCTGTGGTCCCTAGGATCTCTCCCCAGTGGGGGCTCTGGAGGCTCCCATCTTGTTTACCATTAATGCCGGGGCACTGGTGGAAACTACTGGGGGCTCCAAGAATGCTTCCTTCTCTAAAGGGTTTAGGAACCCCCCTTTCCTAACTAGAATAGGGGAGCAAAAGTTCCTGGAGAGCACAAGAGGTCACGTGACATTCCCACAGCCATGCACACACTGCAGGTCCAGAAAACTCTGCTTCTCACACCTCAAGACATATCTGTACCTAGGAAGTTTGCTAGTATCTGTAAATAAACAAAAAGGGGAGACTCAAAAATATCAATTAGAATGAAATCCTGTCTCAAAATTAGATACTCTGCTAGGTAAAGTCACAAATGAAAAATCTTGAACCTAAGGATTACTTTAATACTTAACACGTATTTGATGCATATGTCTATGTAAATTCTTCCATTCCACAAATGTGTGTTAAGCCTTCAGTACGTGCAAAGTACTCTGAGGGATAAAAAGATTTCTAAAACACTGTCTCAGATTTGGAGAACTTGTTCAAGTTAATTCTAAATCTTTGGAGACTAAATAAGAGAAAAGGCATGTTAAAAAGCAGTATTGTGTTAAAGGGGCAGTCATGCTGGTGGCCTTCTCAGAACCCAAGCTGAGCTAACAGCTGAGAAGGACCTTCTGTGGAAAGACCTTCCAACCTCATGCAAGGGCTGCTTAGCCAGTTGGTTCAGTGGTACAGTCAGAAAAGAGAATCTAGCTCCCTGGAGGCCAATTTCATAAAAAAAAAAAAAAAAAAAGATTGGAGAGCTTGGTCTGACTAGGAATGTGGGAGTCTAAATGAAAGAGAGCTTTTATTACTCATGGTGTGCTCTAGAAGTTTGTGTCATCTTAGCCTCCTCAAAGCAAATTTTAAAAGATACCCCCTGTGGGCAAACGAATTGCAAAAAGTACCTCCCGCCCGACCCCTCAGGCAGTCAGAGGCCACAGGACTGACCCCCAGACAGCATCTTGCTGTGAATCCCCATGTGGGCACAGCTGCCTCAAGGTTGCAAGGTCCAGGGAGGTGAATGCCCTCTGTTTCCAAGCCCATCTGGCCCAATCCTTTGCACAGTTCACAGATTATACCACCATACACAAGGCCCTGGCTCCAAGCTCATGCTTGGTGCTTAATAAATATCTGTGAATGGATGAATGAATGTTTCACAATGTAAGACTGCACCGGATCCCCCTCCCAGTCCCTTATAGCAATTACTGCTACAGTTATGTTTTATTTAAGGATGTTAGCAGAATTTCTAATGGTCAAGATAAAGAACAAGAGAGTAACGGGACAGGGCTTAAAAAAAGACAGAAAGGGACACGGACAGGGAGAAGAATATGGCAGTAGGAATGATCACATAATAGTTTTAATAGTTGAGTTTGTCTGTATTTTCAAAAATCTGTGCCCGTCGTTCTAGCCTACGTACTTTGCAAAGTTAAGTTAGATACAATAAGTAACTGCAATATGTTGAACAAGCGTGTGTGTGTGTGTGTGTGTGTGTGTGTGGTGGAGGGCAGTGCATGATCTACTGGCGGGGCGGGGCGGGGCGGGGGGGGGGGGGGGGGGGGGGGGGGGGGGGGGGGGGGGGGGGGGGGGTAGCCGGCAGAACCAGTTCACATGAGCACATCTTTTTTCAATTCTATCTTCGTTAATTTCATTTTGCTAGCCTGAAATTGACCATGATGACAGAGAACGTTTACAGGACTGATTTTTTTCAGGAGGGCTGGGGAGGAGCACACTACTCTGTGTGTGTGTGATCATTTAGTTATCTTCAAGCTGGGGTCTTTAGAAGATACACAATACTAGGTTGTCTATAGAGACAGCCTTGGGTGACAGGCAACTTAAACCTCTTTTTAGTTAACCTTCTGTGTGGTACGTGTTATATATTTGGGCCATCAGCATAATTAGATGAAAATTTTTGATGCACATATTAATAACATCATCTAGGATATCATATTGCTTGCTAAGAATCACTTTAAATAATTATTGTATTAATTGTATCTCCATCGACTAGTCTATAGCCAAATCACATACAAAGTATTTTCAGCATCAGCAATTAGAACACATATTTGCAGGTTAACACAGAAATTTTTCTGATGCGATGCATTAAATGTAATAGTTTAGTTAAATATTATAGCCATCATAGATTCCAGATTGTTAGAGATATCAAGTCCAGGTAAGCACCTTTGTTTCTGCCCATATTTTAATGTTTAGGGTTTGGAAATCATGCCTCTTACTGCCTCCTGATAATCTACTTTTCCTCTTTGTCTTCTGATCATTTCCTTTTTCTGGTTTTATAATAAAGCATCTCTCAAATTCATTGGCTAGTTGGGACAGTATCGCTGTAGTATTGCCACACTGTTCCATTTCAAAAGCATTCATCACCAAAGAATTCTTTATTCAATGTTTATTGCATCTCTTTAATCTTTCAGAGACACATTCAGGTAATTTAAATTGCAATGACTGTAAGATGAAATTGTATACAAAGTTTTGAAGAATGGAAGCACTTAGTGAGGTCCATGGGGCTGGAATTCATTAAGAAGTCTTTGAGGAAGGCGGTTTTCCTACTGATTTTACCTTATGGTACCATCCTTGGCTTTATTGTCTATGAAGATATTCTTTTCAAGTGGTCGAGTAGGAATGCTTCACTGGAGACACCAGCACACAATCCCTTGCCGATTCTTTTATAAATCCAACATTTATAAGTTTACATTGCAGAAGACTTGTGTTGAGTTTAAGGGCAAAAAGTATCCCAAACTATTTGAAATAGATACAGAATATTTCAGAAAACAAGGTTTGAGAGGAAGTTTTTGAATACCTTAGGAATTCAATTTGCTTACTAACTTCCAATGTGAAATTAGAGAGACATTCTAGCAGAGAAATTTAGGCCGAAATCATGCTAAAGCTCAATTTAAGACCAAATTCCATAATAATAATAATAATTACAACACCAACACCAGTGGCAACCAAAACAGGTAATAGTAGTTTATATTTGTATAGTGATTCACATTTCATCGAGGTGTGGTTTAAGCAATACATGGTTACGAAAGTAATAATCATACTATAAACTAAATAAAGTTAAAATTTTATCAGATACTTTGGGAGACATTTACTGTTCTACCAAAGCCACTCAAAATGACTGAAGTGACTGGTTTATGAATCCATAGTCATAAACGTGTATTATAGTGAAAGAGATTTATCTTTTTCAGATGTTCAACAGTTTGAAGTTTTTGTTGCCTCAGAGTCTGAGATTTTAATGACCAGGCCACACAGCTTCCCAGTGGGGGGCTCCAAGCAGTGCTGTGTGTCATCACTGAATCAGGACACTTTGTGTTTTTATTACATTTAATCTTCAAACAATTTAGCCCACCACTATCCATTGATCAAGAGTTGGTGATAAAAGTATCTGTCCTTAATTAGCTACACAGCATATTGTAAAAACAAGGGTTTTTTCCCCCACATTTTAAATTTATTTATTTTATTTTTTAACATCTTTATTGGAGTATAATTGCTTTACAATGGTGTGTTAGTTTCTGCTTTATAACAAAGTAAATCAGGTATACATATACATATATCCCCATATCTCTTCCCTCTTGCATCTCCCTCCCTCCCACCCTCCCTATCCCACCCCTCTAGGTGGTCACAAAGCACCGAGCCGATATCCCTGCGCTATGCGGCTGCTTCCCACTAGCTATCTATTTTACATTTGGTAGTGTATATATGTCCATGCCACTCTCTCACTTCGTCCCAGCTTACCCTTCCCCCCCTCCGTGTCCTCACGTCCATTCTCTAGTAGGTCTGCGTCTTTATTCCCATCTTGCCCCTAGGTTCTTCATGACTTTTTTTTTTTTTTTTTTT
>RJWK010039037.1:0-20555 GCA_004363435.1 Platanista minor | reverse complement strand
ACTAATCCTTAAGCATTTGTTACTATGACATAACATTACCACAGGATAAACTCAGATCCTCTGGACACCTCAGGATTCCTTCCCATGGGCCATTTGGAAAGTACAGACTCCAAAAATGAATATTGTACTAGATGGACTTCTAAAATAAAGGTATTTAGGGCTCCCCTGGTGGCGCAGTGGTTGAAAGTCTGCCTGCCGATGCAGGGGACATGGGTTCGTGCCCCGGTCCGGGAAGATCCCACATGCCGCGGAGCGGCTGGGCCCGTGAGCCATGGCCGCTGAGCCTGCGCATCCGGAGCATGTGCTCCGCAACGGGAGAGGCCACAATAGTGAGAGGCCCAGGTACCACAAAAATAAAATAAAATAAAATAAAGGTATTTAAAGGTGTGAGACTGTGTGATTTCATGCACAGCTCAGGGACTGCATGATTACCAGGTATTCACACAGCATCCACACTTGGACAATTATCACTGTCCCTTACATTTGCTGAGTGGGCTTGTATGTCATGTGATCAGCCCCTCATGGAGGCAAAAAGAAGGGTATTGGAATACTCCGCAGCCCTAAAAAAGAATGAAAGTTTGACATTTGCAGCAACATGGATGGACTTGGAGGGCATTATGCTAAGTGAAATAAGTCAGACAGAGAAAGACAAATGCTGTATGATATCACTTATATGTGGAGTCTAAAAATACAACAAACTAGTGAATATAACAAAAAAGAAGCAGACTCACAGATATAGAGAACAAACTAGTGGTTACCAGTGGAAAGAGGGAAGCGGGGAGGGGAAATATAGGGGTGGGGCAGTGGGAGGTACAAACCACTGGATATAAGATAGGCTCAAGGATGTATCGTACAACACGGGGAATACCGCCAATATTTTGTAATAACTATAAATAACTGTAACCTTTAAACTTGTATGAGAAATAAAAAATTAAATTAAAAAAGAGGGGTATTGAAAGTTGAGGAAACTGAGGCACAAGAAAATCCAGTCTTCCTAAATCAATTCATGGTTATCAATCAGCAAGGCCTCACCATACTGCACCACCCTAAGCCAGAAACCCCGAGTTAGGACAATATAGGTACTTTAGCTCCAGGAGATAAAATGCCAAGGAAAGGGTAGAGGAAAATGAAAGGAAAATCATGTTTGAAAGTGATGAGGCCTCTTTTCAGGCATGATACTCCCCGTGAGAGGTGGGGTGATTACCAGGACTTAAAAGATGAACTTTGTAAGGTACGGCTGATTTGCCATTCAGAAAGACCCAACCAACGGGAAAGAAAGCTGATTATCCAGCTTTAAGGTGAGACACACCCAAAAGGTGTGTCGTGGGGTGGCATGTGGCAGGGCCAAGTGAGTCTGCATCAGGGTGAACAGGTTCTACCTCATCTGGGGATCTGAGAGACACCAGGGCAGATCCTGAGCCCAGTGGTCACAAACATAGGCCTGGGCTCCATCCCAGAGCCACAGTCCATTATCCCTGGCCACCATTTATAACTGCCTCTTTTTCCTTTGCTCTTGAGTATTCTCAAAGACAGAGGCCTGCAAGGCCCGTGGGCAGTTCCTTCTCCAGATTCACAGAAGAGACTGTCCAAACGCCAGGACAACACTGAATGCAGCCGTTCTGCAGATGAAAAACAGATGAATCCAAGATGAAGCTTCTATGATGCCAGGGATTTGGATGCTTTTGATATGAGAACCATTCCTGAACCCCTTTAAAAAATAAGATGGTTTCTGACAGACATAACCAACATTAAAACAAACAAACAAACAAAAACCTCCTAAAAGAGCTAAGGCAGAAGGCTGAACACTATGTAAATAATGGCTAATTTTAAATATACTTGACCCTTTTGGAAGTGTGTTTCTTGAAAAGGCTTAAGGGGGTTATTCCATTTGGATAACTAATAGCCTAATTACTATTCTTTAAGAAAACAATAACCAAACTCCTTTTCAGCCAGTCTTGGCTAGAAATCTCTAAGAACACCCATCTCTGTAGCACTATATATGTCATACTGCTGAAAAACATAATTACACTCAGCTGCATCCAAGTTTCCATCAAACACAATCCAAAAGAGGTGAACTATTGAATCCTGAATCTAAAGGTTTTTCATTTTGGGCACGATGCCTCTTTATGAGCAACAAAAACATAACATCCAAAAAAGAAGCATTCATCATAGTCTTCAATAGTCCAGGATTTGGGTCTCCAGTGTACACAGTACAGTCTGTACCCCAATGATTAAAAACAATTCTAGTTACCAAACTCTTTGCACTTGGGGGGGATTAAATAACTCTATTTCATAGAAAACCACTTTTATCCACCTTGTCACTTTAATGGAGGCTGAAATAGCCCAAAATGATGATAAATGTTAGGTGACATGAATGGCTTTGTCTTTTCATCAGCTCCAGCATCTTCATCATCATTATTTCAGGTCAGGGTAAGCTCAGCAAAATTTTCCTGATGAAGGCCCATGTCAAGAGAGTACAAACCACAGGGAACTCACACATCTCAGAAGACATGTCCAGGGGTTCAAATACAAACTTTAGTGATAACCCCTGTCTTCAGAACTACCTGTCCATACAAGGAAGTGATTACAAGTCTTGTTTTCTTAAACATCTATCCAGTGTTGTTTTTCTATTTGGTTAAACTGCTAATTACTACTTTAAGAGTGTTGTTTTCTATGACTTTGTTTTGCAGATGTCTACTATTTAGGGTGCATTAGAGATTAAACAGACATCTGTAAGGTGGCCCAGGCACACTGGAAAGTTCTCAGACTGGAGGCCAACATTTTTCTACAACCCACTACTTTCTTGGACACTGCAGGACACAAACGGCTCCTTGAGAGCGGCAGGACTGTAATCCTATAAAATCTAATGAAATCCAGGGTGCTGGCTAGTGAGTTGAAAACTCTGCCTACAGACATCACTAAGAGAACTGACAACAATGAAAATGTTGCAAAGTTAACTTATTAATAAGCCGTCATAATAACAAATTCATTTTTTTCTCCTGAGTTAAATATTTATCAAATCCTAAAAAAAAAAAAAAAAAAAGCTAACATTTTAACTGTACTTCTTTATTGAGAAAAACAGTCCAATTGAGGTCTGTTTCCACCTGGTACAGGAATTAAGCATTATCATTAATCAAATATTCTGTCTTCTACTTTAATAGAAGAACACTTGTCTGTGACAACTTTGTTGGAAATACTTCTAAAATGCACTGGTACTTTTTCCTGCCTTAGTAAGTATTCCAAGCAAAAATGCGCTTTTTGTGTTAAATGACAATATAGTAGGACGCCTGCATTAAAACTGTCAGGCACTCCAGCTGTTGCTACAAAGGTATAGGTCACTAATTGAGTCATTAATGCCACCCAAAATATGGATACAGCTCCATCTGGTCATTTTCCTCCTTTGAAAGAAGGAAGAATTCAGAAACTATTTCTAGTTACCTTCTGTTAATTCAAGTTTTATTAAGTTTGCTTCAGGAAATGATGTATGAGTTTAATCATAAAGTAATATAACCAATGCTTTAAAGGAAAGAAAAAAATGCTGACCAGATACCTAGAACAGTAAACTCATAGACAGAAAGTAGAATGGTGGTTGCCATGGACTGCAGGGAGGTGGATAGGGAGTTATTGTTTATGGGTACAGAGTTTCAGTTTTACAAGATGAAAAGAGTTCTGAAGATGGACGGTGGTGACGGCTGGCCAACAATGTGAATGCCCTTCATGCAACCGAATTCTACACTTAAAAAATAGTTAAGGACTTCCCTGGTGGCTCAGTAGTTAAGAATCCGCCTGCCAATTCAGGGGACACGGGTTGGATCCCTGGTCTGGGAAGATCCCACATGCCACGGGGCAACTAAGCCCGTGCACCGCAACTACAGAGCCCGCGTGCCACAACTACGGAAGCCCGTGCACCTAGAGCCTGTGCTCCGCAACAAGAGAAGCCACTGCAATGAGAAGCCCGTGGACCGCAGGAAAAGTAGCAACTAGATAAAGCCCACGTGCAGCAACGAAGACCCAACGCAGCCAAAAATAAATTAATTAATTAAATTAAATTAAAATTAAAAATAATAAGTTTAAGAAAAATAGTCGGGCTTCCCTGGTGATGCAGTGGTTGAGAATCCGCCTACCGATGCAGGGGACACGGGTTCGTGCCCCAGTCTGGGAAGATCCCACATGCCGCGGAGCGGCTGGGCCCGTGAGCCATGGCCGCTGAGCCTGCGCGTCTGGAGCCTGTGCTCTGCAACAGGAGAGGCCACAACAGTGAGAGGCCCGCGTACAGCCAAAAAAAAAAAAAAAAAAAAAGAAAAATAATCAAGGGGACTTCCCTGGTGGTCCAGACTCTACACTTCCCCTGCAGGGGACGAGGGTTCGATCCCTGGTCAGGGAACTAAGATCCTGCATGCCGCGCAGTGTGGGAAAAAAACCAAAAAGTTAAGATGGCAATTTTATGTAATATGTTTTACCATAATTTTAAAAAAATTATTTTAAAAAACTGACCTGAATGCACACATCCAATTAAGTGTGGTCCCCTTCAAATAGTTCACTTTAGGGCATTACATGTTTATTTCCATAGTGTTGACACAGAGCAAAACATCTCTGAATCTCCCCCGTAAAATTTAAGACAGGTTTGTTTGGATTTTTTTCATTGTTTTGAACATTCCTGATAATGGTAAATGTCTTTGGAGGACAATTTTTAATTTTGAAAAAAGCCTTTTATAGCTCCATTTTTGGAATAATAATCTTATCAAGTTAAAAATTTTATTTTAGCCCACATGAGGTGTGACTCTACAGGATCAATATGAATTTGTGCATGTGGTTTGTAAACTGCCTGTGAGGCAATGCTAGTAAAGGTGAGACACAAGTTTCCAAGGAGCCGCCATCTCAGCAGGAAGGGAAAGTACACAGTGCTGACTAATACATTTTGATCATTTTTCATACCCTCCAGTTTGCCTACCTTCATGTGAAGAGGTTTAAGTTTTCAACGAAATGTGCCAGAAACATGGTGTCACTTGCCTGTTCCCATTGTTATTTCCAGATACTAATTTTGAGAAACCTACAGGTGCTTATCAGTGAACATCTCAGCTAAAGATGTCTATGAAAGCCAAAGGCTGTCACTGCCATTAAAAGGAATAACTTCTGAAAGTGTAGGGGTGGTTCTCTTTTTAGAGCATGAACTACAAAACTTCTTTTCAAAGAGGAGTATGATTCATTTATCAAAGTTAAACTGAGGAATGTCACTTGGTTTAATACTTGAATAAAACTGATTGTTCAGTAGGAGATAAAACTTATGGACCACTCTGTTAGCTTAATTGGAACAGAAGAACTACCTTCCCCCAATTATTTCCTTTGATAATCCTGAACAAGTTATTTAATCTTTAAGGTGTGTGTGTGTGTGTGTGTGTGTGTGTGTGTGTGTGTGTATTGGGATAGAACTAAATAATCTTTAATGCTCCTTCCAGCTTTGGGATTCTAGGGAAGGCAGAACTGGGAAAGCAAAGAGCCTGGGCTCGGAAGTCTGACCAGCATGGGCATGAATCCAGCTCTACCATTGACTAGCCATGCAAGCACCTGTGATCCACATCTGTAAAATGGGATGCTAATATCCAACTCACAGGACCATTACAAGGACTAAACAAACAAGAAAGTGCTGGACAAATGTAATTTCTCTTTGCCTCCTTTGCATGCGGAATGTGACTGCTTGCAATCCAAGCATACAAAACAGAAACTGAATTTTTTTTTTTTTTTTGCGGTACGCGGGCCTCTCACTGCTGTGACCTCTCCCGTTGCGGAGCACAGGCTCCGGATGCGCAGGCTCAGCGGCCATGGCTCACGGCCCCAGCATGAACCAGATCAGGGGACACGAACCCGTGTCCCCTGCATCGGCAGGTGGACTCTCAACCACTGCGCCACCAGGGAAGCCCCAGAAACTGAATTTTTAAAACTCTTACTTTCCAGGCAGGTTTCACGGGATGCGTCGCCGAGGCACACAGTGCTATTTTATTATGTACAGAAAAGCAAGGTGAGGACTTCCCCTGGTGGTGCAGTGGTTAAGAATCCACCTGCCAATGCAGGGGACACGGGTTTGAGCCCTGATCTGGGAAGATCCCACATGCCGCCGAACAACTAAGCCCATGCACCACAACTACTGAGCCTGTGCTCTAGAGCCCGTGAGCCACAACTACTAGGCCCGCGTGCCGCAACTACTGAAGCCTGCGCACCTAGAGCCGGTGCTCCACAGCAAGAGAAGCCACTGCAGTGAGAAGCCCATGCTCCACAGCTCCTGCTCGCTGCAACTAGAGGAAGCCTGCGCACAGCAACAAAGACCCAAAGCAGCCAAAAATAAATAATAAATAAATAATAAATTTATTGAAAAAAGAGAGAATCAGGGCAAGCAACTTTCACAATTTGTGTAAGACACAAAGACAGAGATGGCTCAGGTAAGCAAAATGAACAGTGTAACCCTGAACTTCCTAGGGACTATTCAGTCCTCCACGATACTTTTCAGGAAGCATAGGCACAGTATTCATTAAAAAGTCCTACACCATTTCTATAAACGGTCTATGCCAGTTGGAAACACTCTTGCCAGAGAGTCAAGAGATAAGTGAAACTTGGTCATTTTAAGAATAAATAAATAAATAAATAAATAAATCCCACCATGACCGTTAAAACTAGAAAATATTGGAGAGTTTTGGGGAACTCCAACTAATCCAGCAAATAAGACCTAATGCATTTGAAGTCTTCAATCACTTAATTATATTAGCATCCAAGTTCATGGTGACTTCTCTATCCCCAGCTGATAAATTTTCTTCTGAATAGATACACAGATCAGTTAATTGGGGTATAAAAATACACAAACTAATGCTCAGAAACATCTGGATGTGACCTTAATACGGCAAATATAATCAGACCTAAATGGTGTGTGTATGTGTGTGTAGTTGACATGGGACAGGGAGCAGTCTTCGGAGATTAGTTGCTTAGATTAGGTGCTTAAGCAACATTATTACAGGTTGTCATCAAATTACATTTGTTTGGCCAATCTTACTTCTCTAGGTGATTCATTCTGGGAAAGAAACAACACTGTAAAGATTGTCAGATTAATTCTAAAGAAATTAAAGGGTGATGATGTTTTTTCTTTGCTTGGGAACAACAGGAATTCTAGAAGGCCGTGCTTCACCCAAATGTAAAAGAAGCAAAAAAAAAAAAAAAGATTAAAAAAAGTGAAGAACCATTGGATAAATCTGATCAAGAACTTACATTAGCTAGCTACTTGTTTAGGTGGATGAGTCGACTTCCACTAAAGTCTAAAAAGGAGTTTTAAGCGCCGGCCCCTTTGTCAGAGTGCTGGGAAATGAAAGAATGACTCACTTTATACTTGATGTCAAAATCTTGGTGAGCTCTGGCTTTCGTGTTTCTAAATCAACAAACAGCATTGTATAATGTTGCTCAGGCCATAAGCCAGGAAGTGACCAGTGACCCTAGACTCCTTTCTCTGTCACGGGTAAAGCTAGTGGCCAAGACAGTATGTCCTGGGCACAGGGGAGTTCCTTCTAACTCTGTGTCATCCCAGGAGACTTGCCCAGCCTAATGCGGCATGATTTTGCCATCCTAGACAGAGACTATTGACACACAGTTTAAATAGTCATTTAGCCTATTTTATAATGAAGCCTGTGACAGAAAGTCTCAAGGACATCTGCCAGAGATGAATAAAGCAGAGGACTCAACTCCCATGTAGAACCATCTCCTCCAGAACACATATTCCAGGATTCCTTCTGCAAACACATCATTTCCCACTCAATGTGCAGAGAAAGCAGAGGACTGCACCTGGAACCACAGCCAGAAAGGTCACCAGGTACTTACTGTTCCTTCCATTAATGATGGCTGGTGCCAGCCTCTGTCCCTGATTAGGGGTGGGGAGGGGGGCTGTTCCTGAGGATCGTGAAATCTGTCAATTAATGTCCGTTTCCCCCCACCCCCAACCCCCGCCTGGTACCCTAAAGCCCTGTAGCTGTTCAAGTTGTGATTATGTTTTTTCCCCTAAGTATCAAATTCTGTCCTAAATTGTGGTCATTCTAGTCCAAATCTGGCAGATTTTTTTTTTTTCCCCACACTGCTGCAGAAGAGAACAACCTCCTTTGGAAATCTGTCTAAATTCAGGACAATCAGAGTCATCTTGAGAACAGGGACCATAACTTTTCAGTGTTCGTACTCATAATTCAATTTCCGTGCTTTCTGTCAGTGGTTCTCTCTCTGAACATAGATGTCTATTCTGCTGGAAAAATCCACAGATACCTCTTTAAAAAAAAACAAACAGCTTTATTGACATGTATTTTACATACTAACTCAATGGTTTTAATATATTTACACAGAGCTGTGCAACCATCACCATAATCTATTTTAAGATGGCAAGGAAACTTCTCCAATGTTCTCTGGACTGTAAGCTCTAAGAGGGTAGGGATCGTGTCTGCCTTGTTTGCTGCTCCATCCCTGGCACCAGGTCTAGCACCTGGCCCAGAGTAAAAGTTCAGTAAGTATTTGTGATAAACACTTTCATGCTGCCCCAGGGCCAGCCTGAACCTTCCAGATCCCTAAGTTTCCTGGATACGAGAAATAACTACTTCTTTCCTCCAACAGAAACTTTCAATTCAGCTCATCTCCCTATGGTAGGCAGAATGATCCCTGAGGTTCCCAGTGTGCACACCCTGTATATGTACAATTCCTTCACCTTGAATGGGGGTGGGCCTAATCAGACCATTCTTTTTGAAAAAGAGTAGAGGTCAGAGACAAGTCAGAGGTTCAAAGTTGGAGCAAATGCTCTCCTGTTGGCCTTGAAGGGGCAAACGGCCACATTGTGGTGAGGGCCACATGGCAGGAAATAGCAGGTGGCCTCTAAGAACTGGCCCCTAGCTGATGGCCAGCAAAAAAGGGGGGACTTAGTCCTACAGCCACAAGGAACTGAATTCTGCCAACAACCACGTGAACTTGGAAGAGTACTCCAAGCTCCAGAAGAACATGCAGCTTGATTTCAACCCTGTAAGACCGAGCAGAGAATCCAGCCACACGGACTTCTGGTCCACAGAGACTGTGAGATAATAAATGGGTATTGTTTCGGCTTCCCTGGTGGCGCAGTGGTTGAGAGTCCACCTGCCGATGCAGGGGACAGGGGTTCGTGCCCCGGTCCGGGAAGATCCCACATGCCGCGGAGCGGCTGGGCCCGTGAGCCACGGCCGCTGAGCCTGTGCGTCTGGAGCCTGTGCTCTGCAACGGGAGAGGCCACAACAGTGAGAGGCCCACGTACCGCAAAAAACAAAAACAAAAATAAATGGGTATTGTTTGAAGCTGCTAAGTTTGTGAAAATTTGTTATATAACAATAGATATGGAATATACTCCTCCAGTAATCTGGAGGAAGGCAGACTGATTACATTAACTCCCAGGAATGAATCGCCTCAGACTTCTCAGAGGTACTACTGTGGAAATTTAAAATGAGGAGGTTTTTAAATAAAAAAGAATCTCTAGTTTGCAAAATTTCAAGAGGTATAAAGCTTAAGTGAAAAACTTAAACAGTGTGAAGGAAAAGATCTAGGGTCAGCTTTCCTAAAAGGTTCCTATTTTTCTCAGCTTCTTCTCATCCATTCATTCAGCAAGCATTTACCGAGTGCCAGACCCAAGGTTTAAGCACTAGAGCTGCCTTATCCAATATGGCAGCCACCAGCCACATGTGACCCTTGAGCACTGCAAAGTGGCTAATGGGAATTGAAATGTGCTAGCACAGGGAACTCTGCTCAATATTCTGTAATAACCTAAAAGAAAACAATTTGAAAAAGAAAACATACACGTATATGTATAACTGAATCACTTTGCTATACACCTGAAACTAACACAACATTGTTAATCAACTATGCTCCAATATAAAAAAAAAAAAATTTAATAATAAAAAAAAAGAAATGTGCTGCAAATGGAAAATACACACTGGATTTCAAAGACTTCGTATGAAAGAAAAATAAGTTAAAAGATCTTGTTAGTATTTTCTTATGTGGATTACACATTGAAAAGATAGTGATGGTGATGGAGATGGACGACAAACAGGGAAATAAGTACAGATTAAGATAAATGCAAAAGGGGGGGAGGGATAAATTGGGAGACTGGGATTGACATATACATACTACTATATATAAAATACATAACTAATAAGGACCTATTGTAGAGCACAGGGAACTCTACTCAGTACTCTGTAATGACCTATATGGGAACAGAATCTTTTTTTTTTTTTTTGAGGTACGAGGGCCTCTCCCGGTTGTGGCCTCTCCCGTTGTGGAGCACAGGCTCCGGACACACAGGCTCAGCGGCCATGGCTCACGGGCCCAGCCGCTCCGCGGCATGTGGGATCTTCCCGGACCGGGGCACGAACCCACGTCCCCTGCATCGGCAGCCGGACTCAACCACTGCGCTACCAGGGAAGCCCTGGGAACAGAATCTTAAAAAAGAGTGGATATACGTATGTGTATAACTGACTCACTTTACTGTACAGCAGAAACTAACACACCATTGTAAATCAACTATACTCCAATAAAAAATGTTTAAAAAGATAAATGCTGGGCTTCCCTGGTGGCGCAGTGGTTGAGAGTCCGCCTGTCGATGCAGGGGACGCGGGTTCGTGCCCCGGTCCGGGAAGATCCCACATGCCGCGGAGCGGCTGGGCCCGTGAGCCATGGCCGCTGAGCCTGTGCGTCCGGAGCCTGTGCTCCGCAACGGGAGAGGCCACAGCAGTGAGAGGCCTGCGTAGCGCCGAAAAAAAAAAAAAAAAGATAAATGCTATGAAGGAAATAAGTGCAAAGATAGAGAATAATAGGGGAAAACTATTTTATATGTAGTGGTCAGGAAAGATGTCTCTGAGGAGGTAACATATCCACTTATAAACCTGCAAGACTGCTATTAACTCTCAAGTTTTAACACATGACAGCACCAGGGGCTGGGGAGCTTGAGAGGACTGACAAAGGCAGTTTGGTCAGCTGCAGGGCTATCACGTTGCACCATTCCCATTGGGTTCCATGTAAATGGCGCCCCCTGGAGGTGTGCAGCCCTGAGATCCTGTTTGTATGAATTACTTATAAGTTTTCATAAGATACTTTTTTCAAACTTTACATTTTCCAGATACAATTTGTTTTTCAGTTTTAATTATAACACACTTCAACTTCATCTGCCATGTAGCCTACAAAAAATCTCCACTTGGGAATACAACAAAATTCCTGATTTCAAGCATGAGACACAGAGGGCAGGCAGTTGGCAGTCTGCAATCTAAAATTCTTTTCTTTTGTCTCCCAGCGAGCTGAATTTGCTAAAGATTTGTAAAACCTTCCTGACTTCTTGCTACAAATCAGCTGGTTTCTGTATCTGTCTTCTTCTCTGAACAGAGGCAGACATGTTTTGCTAGTTTTCAAAAAAGTTTTCAGAGTTACTTGCGCATACAGACCTCCAGGCAACAGAAAGCAGGCCAGAATACACAGAGGCCAGCCAGGGCACCTGCGCCCTCACTCAGGTGACCAAAGCAATGAACCTCGACGTATTTTTCCAGTAATCGCTGCCCCTGAAAAACACACTTACTGCCTGTCACTGTGCACACACTTTTATATTTAAAAAAGCAAAACAAAACATCTTTGTGAACCCTCTGCCCTACACACACACACACACACACACACACACACACACACATACACACACGCACACTTCCCTGACTGACACTCTGGGCAAGGAAGAGATCTTAAAGAGGTTAAGTGTTGAAAATAGATTTTTTTTTTTTAAAAACTACCTATAAAAAATAGTATTCTCCATTCACCAAAACAAGAGCCTTTCTGAAACGAAGATGCCTCACTTTCCCTGAATATCAGTTATACTCAATCAGATACAGTGTTTTGAAGTTGATTTTTAACAGCCTTGGGAATTCGCCCCCTGCTTTTGTAATGAAAAGCAAAAGTTAATTACTACCCACTTTTAACTAGGGTTTTGTTAACAATAGTGTTTTTTTTGTTTTTTTTTTCTCCCAAGGCCTAGAATCTGTTTCATGTGACAGGCATTCACACCCAAATCACAGGGAAAATGCAGTGTCCTTCCTCCACAAAGTCACTTTCACTGACAGGCCAGGAAGACAGCATCTGCTCCTTGTTGTCTGTTCTATTAGTGGTGAAAGGTTTGCACTGATCCATTAACCCGCCCCCCCACTTCCCGGGTGCCCCTCACGACCAAGAAGGGAGCTTTGGGAGACAGCTGGGCAGCAATGAGCAACACTGTTCCCTGATGACTGTGAAACAGGCCAGAGAAGCTAACGGGATCACCCAGAAATCACTCACAACCCCAACCTTTGTCCCTCCCAACTAAGCTAACAATTAGGAAAAAAAAAAAAAAAGTCAAAAGAGTGCTCATTCTTAAAAAAAAAAAAAAATTCCAAAATTATGTTTATGAGGAACCCTGGAGAAGGTCTATGAAATTAATCCAAGGAGTCTTTCTCCTTTACATTCAAGGATATCACTTTGTACAGAAAACAAAGTGTTGGTGAAAATATCAAACTTAAAACCTCTTTCCTGGCCTTCCCTGGTGGCACAGTGGTTAAGAATCCGCCTGCCAATGCAGGGGACACACAGGTTGGAGCCCTGGTCCAGGAACATCCCACATGCCTTGGAGCAACTAGCCTGTGCGCCACAACTACTGAGCCTGAGCTCTAGAGCCCACGAGCCACAACTACTGAGCCCGCACGCCACAACTACTGAAGCCCAAGCGCCTAGCGCCCATGCTCTGCAACAAGAGAAGCCACCACAATGAGAAGCCCGCACACCGCAACGAAGAGGAGCCCCCGCTCGCCGCAACTAGAGAAAGCCTGCGTGCAGCAGCAAAGACCCAATGCAGCCAAAAGCTAAATAAATAAATTTATATATTAAAAAAAACGCTCTTTCCTTAAAGAATTTCTGCCCCAATAGGTTTGCAGATGCATTTCACGAAAATGCTTTAAAATGCAGCAAAAAGGAGCACTGTTGGGCATTTTGGCATCTTCATTTATGTCATTCCAGAGACAGCATCACCCCAATCCCAAATCTGTTCTCAGAAATGTGTGCAAGAAAATTCTCTGGGGACTCGGGGGATCCTGGATAAAGTGTGCAGACTCCCTGCCAGGACAAAGAATAAAATAATATTCTGTTAAAAAGTTGGTTTTTTTTTTTCTTTTCTCTCTCTTTCTTCTTTCTTGGAGGGGAGTGTTTCTGTTTTTCATTGTGCATTAAATCCCTGAAGATCACAAGTAAATCCCAGACATTAATGTTGATGCAGTCAGAACAGGAAGTATTCAACACCAAAGCAAGCAATGAAGTTGAAAAGATTCCCACCTTAGATCATACGGGGCTGTGCTCAGCTTTTGGAAGATGCTTATCTTACCGATAAGGACCTGTCAGGGAGGAGTGATCAGACTGTGCTCCACAGAGTCCTGAAGATGCAGTTTGGGATCAGGATGCTGGGACCAGTGGCAGCACCAAGGAGTGGCTTAGGAGGGAAGGGCCTTGAACTCCACCGTAATCTGTATTGAGCCACACTTCCAAAAGCTACCCCCCCAAAAAATACAATCTAAGGAAAACCAGTGGACTTGTTATACAAAAGCAGCTTCAAAGAGAGGCCCCTGGCCACCTTTAGGGGCAGCTGACAACCCCTAAAATTCCCCTAAGAAGAAAAGGTCAGAGTCTCCAACCCACCTTCCAACTAGAGACTGATTTAGTCTCCTGCTTTTTTGCACATTCAGCTTAGGGATACTTCCTTCCAACAAGGAATCCCAGCAAAAGAGCTTTGCTCCGGGTTCTGGCCTAGACCTTGCCCTTGGCTATGAGATGGGCAACTAACTGCACCTTCTATAGCTCTAGTCTTCTCCACAAAATGAAATGGTTCAACTCTAGACCATCTCTAATGGCCCTTCCAAGTCTAAAATTCTAGAATCTACATCACCAAATGTTTCAAGTGAAGACAATGATAACTGTCTCTTCATAGGCAACTATTGGCCCCCAGGCGGGACCTTTGCTGTTTAGAACTTTCCAATGGGCTTATATTTAGTTCAGAGACAACAACATTGAAAATAGATGAGGAGACTATTCCAATGCAGTGGGTTTTTTTTTTTTAATTAAAATAAATCCACGGGATGTTACTTATAATTCTTTACTTTGATATGAATGTCTGAAAAATGAAACACCAACACTGATCTAGACTGTAATTCAGCTTTACTTGCTTTATCTCCCAGAGCTGTTCTTCTTTCCTGGAACTAAGGAATATTTTATGAGTTAAAATAAGGCGAGAGAAATAGTAGAAACTAGCACACTCTATACCAATTCAAAAGGTCTTTGATTTTTCATTTAGTTGATAGTGCTGATTTTATCTGTTTTCAAGAATTTTTTTTTTTTTTTTTCTGGATTAAACATGAGCAACGGGCAAGAAGCAGAGTAAGGAGAAACAAATACTAATGGTTTTACCATGGCTCTGGTTCTGGCTTGGCTATTAACTAGTTGTGTGGCCTGGTGCACATTACTTAACCTTTCTGAAACTCTGTTCACTCATCTACAAAATGTGGATAACACACCAGTCTCCCTTACACTCCCCTCCAAGAAGAGTTAAACTAGATAAGACCAGGGAAAAAGGATGGACATACAGTGTTGGTCCTTTTGATGACTCTCCAAAACAAGGGCATTTGTCTCATTTTTAAAAGTATGGACATTGCTACTAATTAATTGTGGCTGTCAGAACAGGAACAAATCCTGGAAGTTTCATGTAGACTGAATCAGGCCCAAAGCAAATCAAGAGTTGTAGCAAAAGTGAGGTTTCTAAAAGTCTACCAAAGTTGATAGTAGTTGTCTTCTTTGAAGATAATGGCTTCCCAGTTTTCAGCGTTAAGGTTGGGAGGACACAGTGCTAAGGTGGATGGTGGACTGTGGGGTTCACTACCAGTCAGACCCTGGGGGTCTAAACTCTGGCAAGCTGGGCCTCGTGTCCTCATCCACCATCTGACTTGGTTAATCTGAATCCTTCTGCTTTGAAACCCTCCTCAATCTAAACTGCCCCTCTGCTTCACTAACAAAGAAGAAAACTACTTTGGAATATGACCTTACAGACACTGAATCATGCTTTGGTCCAAATGAATTACACATTAATTAAGTTATAATTATACATTAAATTACAGGCCGAGTCTCATTTCATTTGCCAATCAAGAAAGGAAGGGCCTCCACCTATACCACTCAAATATGATTACTTCACCCCAAAGTTGTAGTCATTTCAGTACAAAAAAAAAAGTGGAGAAAGAGCAGTGCCTGAGGGTTCAAGAAAGCCTAAGAAGGGAAAAAACCAGAATAAAGAGATTTTGTAGGTAGTACAGAAGATTCTAGAGTTGGTTACTTTCTTGACTATCACCTGCAATGGGGGGCATTTCATGCAGTACCAGCATTGCCCCTAGATCCCAAACTCCTCTCAATAAATAAAGTCATTAGGAAGAGATGGAGTGGAAGCAGACACACCTCCAAGCTGAACTCCAGCTCATCTGCTCAGGGGTGGGAAGATGTCAACCTTTTCTAGAAAAACTCCGGTTGACCAGTTTCATTCATTTGCCTCTCCCATCATCCACATAGCATTGTGTGCTGCTTCTCCATGTGATTTACACGGTCTGCCTACCCACGTGGCATCCCTCCTTCAAGACCTTGCTCAAATGCCATCTCCTCCAAAGCCAACGAACTGCACTGCTCGGTTGATCATTGGGGTGGGGGCTGATCTCTTTGGCAGCCAGCATCCCTAGAATACATTTTGTAAACTCGGAGCTATACTTTGATCTTGCCTTGGATTGTACTTGGCTCTTGCCTTAACATTTGCTCCAGACAACAAATGAAGACAAGTCCCCATCTTTTTCTCTCCCAAAGCACCTCGCCCCTTCCCCAAGTAGTGGCTCAATAACATGTCTGACAGATTAAGTGCACTGTATTTAAATATAAACACGGTTTGGGTCGCCGGTGTCATGTGTGTTGCCACACCAAACCACACTGGTAAGTTTCAAATTGCCTTGATTGGCTTCAAGCTCCCACGATGTCCCTGGACAAGTGCTAAGCAATTGTGAAATCACCAAAGATAGGGAGGCAGAGCGGGAATAAAGGAAAGCCGGGGCCTGAATAATCCTCACTGAGTCATCGTTTCCTGAAAGATCGAGCTTGAGGTTTGGGGTGGGGGAAGGGGGTGGGGAGGGAGGGGTTCGGGAGAAAGGAACCTGAGCAGCTCGTGGAGGACGAGCCCAGGACAAGCACCCTCCCCTCGCCCTGCAGCTGCTGGACCCGGGAACCCGGACCGGGCCCGCACCCATGTGCTGGAGCGCCCCCCTGTGGCCGCCCCGCAGCCCCCGCCGTTCCCCGCTCGCCCGCAGAGAGCTCTCCCCGCGGCCCAAGAAACGAGACAAGCAGAAAGTTTCCGACCCAGGCGGTCTAAGCCAGGTCCGGGGGCCTGAAGCGCGGGCATGGCGGGAGCAGCGCGCAGTCTGGCGGCGATGGCAAGGGGTCCGAGCCCAAACGGACCCCCCGAGGGTTCCGAGGTGCCCCGGAGCGGGGCCCGGGCCTTCCAAATCCCGAGGGCGAAGGGCTTCTCCCTTACCCCAACCTTCCAGCGCAGGGCGGGAGGGGAACCTGGGCCCACGCCAGGTCGGATTGCTCCCCCCCCAACCAGCTACCAGGGCATGCTTGGGGCTCTTGGGTTTGCTTTATTCATTTTCTTAATTGGAAGGAGGGGGCGACCAAATCCCTTTGGCGCATTCTGACCCCCAGCAATCTGGATTCTGGGTTCCCCCCCCCAAAACCCACCTGCAGTCCACCGCCCCACCCAACGCCGCCCTCCTTGCTGGGGTGACAAGTGGAAGCAGCAATTCCACTTCCTCCTCCCCGTCCAGCCTCCCGGTTTGGGAGGCAGTTTTCCACGAGGGTTTCCCCTCCGCCCGCAGTGGACCCGCCGGCCGGGAGGCGGAGGCGGGAAGCGCGGCGCCCCGGAGCCGGGGACGGGGAGTGGGCGAGGCCGGGCCCGGCGCGGCGCTTACCTCGGCTACGGTGAGCGGCATGCAGATCCTGTACTCCTTCAGCAGCATGGTCCGGCCGGCCGCGGACCCCCGAGGCGGGAAGAGGGGGGCTCCCCCAGACCAACAAGACTGCTGTCCAGGCGCAGGGCAAAGCGCCCGGAGCCCTGTGCTCGGAGCCGGGCGGCGAAGCAGCCCCGGCGGTGCGCTCAGGTCCTGGCTTCCTCCTCTCCGCCCGAGAGCATGTCAAGGCTTGGGTCCTGGTGTTCGCGGCTCCTCCGCCTCCTTCCTCACCGAGGTCAATCCGCCTGGAACGCGGTGTTGCAAAGTCAGGGAGGGAGGGAGACCCACTAGAAACCGCTCCGATCGGCAGCCCGGGGCAGTAGTAGCGGGCGCCAGATCAGGACATGCCCGGCAGCAGGCGAGGGAGGAAAAAAAAAGAGAGATTTCCAAAAATTAAAACAAATGCACAAAAGTCACCCGCTCGATCCGCCTCTGAAACCAGATCTGAACCTGGCGACCCCCCTTTTCCGGCCGGTCTGCCCAAGGCTAATGTCACCAGGCACACATCGCAGACGGAGCCAGAGATGCTGACTTTCCAGACAAAGGCTCGATCGGCTGTGCTCCCCGGGCGGTAAACAAGATTTCCTGCTCTTTTTAGGGCTGGTCCTGGAGGCGCTTCAGGGCTCGCTGGGGGAGAAAAGGGAAGCCGCCGCCGCCGCTCAGCTCTGCCGGGCTGGGGCTCCGGGTTCCTCCGACCTCAGCTCGCGGCTGCGAGGGGCGGGCGGGAGGAAGCTGGCGCCTTCCGTGCGCGTCCCCTCCCCCGAGTCCGGATCCCCGAGCGCCGTGCGTGCCCGAGAGTTTGCAGCCACCTCGCCGGGGCCGGAGAGTCGGCGCCGAGCTGCAGTGTGCCTCGGGCCGGGGAGGTGGGTGCGGGAGGAGCGAGCGCGAGCGAAGCTGACATCAGCAGCCGCCTCGGCGGGGAGGGTAGCCCCATCCGGCCAATGGGGAAATGGCAAAGAATGTGGAGGATTTAAACAAAACAGCGTGTCTCTCCCGGGCTGCTGCCAGACGGCAGGGCTGCCGCGGAGAGCCGAGGCCGGCCGGCGATGGGGAGGATCGGGAAAGGGGGCTCTCTTCGGCTCCTTTACCCTTTGAATCTGTTCTCAAATGTACCCCGGGTGCCACAGCGCTCTGTCCAGCCACTCTGAGTAGTTTCTGGGTCCAAGGTACAGAAGTGCCCCTTGACCTTTAGAGAAGGTTTTTACAAATGCCGAGAGCGTTTTCACTTTGGTCCAGTAAGCAAGTCCAGCGCTGGAGAGGCGATGGGATTTGGGAGCAGGAGAGCAAACCCTTGCCTGGTTTCCTAACTGGTTTCAGAGCAGGAATCCAGAAACTGGAAAGTGCAACAATGTGAATGAAAATGAACTCCAAACAGAAAGACACACAAACCAGGGGGAACATGAACCAGGCATAGCCTTTTACCTCTCCTGGCCCTGCTCTGCAGTCTGACTGCAGGCTTCGCAGAGCAGCAAGAAAAGGTTTTCCTGTCAGCACTCCCAAGTTCAAAAAGTCACAATGAAATGTCAGTGAAAATGCCTGGAGTGTTGGTATTTCATCCATATTAAACAGATCCCTCATTTTAACCACAAGAGGCACATTCTTCAGTTACTCAGGAAGCTGCATGTAACTGCTGAAGTCTGTTTTTCATTTGTCTGGTATTTTTAAGCTTGTTTTTCTGAAAAGTTGCTGGATGAAAAATGCATCAGTTGCCTCTTTGCAGAATAACCTGCAAGCATCATCTTTCCTCAGAAAAAATATTCGTGCTCAAAGATCCTGCAGCTCCTCACAGGGCTTTGGATTGCGATACTGATGGCCTCAATCTTATAGTATTTAAAATTATAAGTAATAAGTAATTAACCAATATAATTATGGTGGGCTGTGGCTAAAATCATCCAGATGGCTGGAGAGAAATTATAACTGTGTGAATATGATACAAAGGCTGATAGAAAAATGACACCCTCTATCCAGCTTATATTCTAGGGAAAAACTATTTTCTAGGTAAATGCTTCCCAGAGTTGGCTTAGAAAGATTCACAGCAACTAATTAAAGCTAAACCAAATTCCTCGAGGTGGAAAATCTAAATCTGACACTGTACTGCTGAATAATAACACATGAGAAAGCCTGTGATACGCAGAGGAAGCTCAAGCTGTTTTTCTTTTTCCTGCTTCTTACTAAAACACGCATAGTGGCTTCACTTCTGGAACTTAAAACTCTTTCCAGAGGCAGCTAGGGGATGTATTGGCTAGCCACACATGCATATGCACACAGGACATCAGGGTATGTGGACAAATTCCTGGCTTTCCTAGATGTTTCCTGACATTGATTCTGTAATGAAGTATTTTACTGATGAATATTACGGCTGAGGAACTACTTCTCCGAATCTCGCAAACTGCAAATCACCACATATATGCTTCTGTCCTTTCCCCTGTGTTAAGCTGACTTCTTCCCTGAACTTTTCCTGTTCAGTCAGTCCGCACGCCTGGTCACATTACCCTTGTTTAGGCATAGCTCTAATCCTTCTGCCTTCAAAACCTCTTAGTGATTCTCTGTGGTCTAACTGAGCAAGTTAAAATTCCCTGGTGGGAGGATCAAGGCTCTGAATCTACCTTTCCCACAGAGCCCCATCACCCTTCCCCAGCCCTACTCCAGCCAAATGAAAAAACTCTGTTGTCTAGAGAAGGGTTCCACTTACTTCAATCCTTCTGCTCCTGCCACTGCCTTCACAAAGAATCCTCTCCCACTCCCTCCCTCAGGACACAATTAAGCAGAAGGGCACTGACAATCTGTGTTGTTGGAAAGTGATTCTGATGGTAGTGTGTTGGATGGGTTCGGACAGAATGACACCAGAGGCCAGAGGTTTATATGACTGTAATTCTAAAGGAGACAAGTGGGGAGGGTCTGAATTAGACAGCGAATGAAGAAAAGACGATGAATTTAAAAGATACGGATAGGACTTGGGAACCGATGGGTTTTCTCTACAAAAGTGCTTGGGGGAGGGGAGGGCAAAGGGAGAGCTGATTCATTCATAACTCATTCACACGAGGGAGGAGGGCGCCATCTACTGGTCAGACACCTTGCTTTAAAATGTTTTCAGTCACCTCGTCAGCAAGAGTCTGGGACAACTGTATCTTTGTTTCTTTTCAACCAATGGAGTTCGCAATATCCATTTCCAAAGAGCCTTGAAGGTGTTGCTATCATCACTGTGGATGGTAGCGATGTTCCATGAACAACGTACACTCTACAGTTAAGGATCATCACATATTAAAAAGTGTGGATGGGGAGCAAAGGGCAAAAAAGAAGAACCAAGAGGGGCTTCCCTGGTGGCGCAGTGGCTGAGAGTCCGCCTGCCGATGCAGGGGACACGGGTTTGTGCCCCGGTCCGGGAAGATCCCACATGCCGCGGAGCGGCTGGGCCTGTGAGCCATGGCTGCTGAGCCTGCG
>RJWK010039036.1:0-20556 GCA_004363435.1 Platanista minor | reverse complement strand
ACTAGAGAATGGACTTGAGGATATGGGGAGGGGGAGGAGTAAGCTGTGATAAAGTGAGATAGTGGCATGGACATATGTACACTACCAAACGTAAAATAGATAGCTAGTGGGAAGCAGCCGCATAGCACAGGGAAATCAGCTAGGTGGTTTGTGACCACCTAGAGGGGTGGGATGGGGAGGGTGGGAGGGAGGGAGACGCAAGAGGGAGGAGATATGGGAACATATGTATATGTATAATTGATTCACTTTGTTGTAAAGCAGAAACTAACACCATGGTAAAGCAATTATACTCCAATAAAGATGTAAAAAAAAAAAAAAAAAATGGTTGGCCCTTGTTCATTCTATTGCCTACTGCCTTGTCCCCAGTTCTCTCTTAGCATCCACTGTTCTGAATAGAGTGCTGGAAACTAATTTAAAAGTTTGTATTTCCAACAGAAAAAGTGCATCCTCTCTTACTTATTAAACTAAATTGTTTGACCTAGAGGCAACAAACAGTTTAAGTTATTGACTTACCAAAAGAGTGGCCATGATTTTTCTTTCTATTAGGAATATTATGAGTTGCTGAAACTCCATGGAATGGATGTAAAAGTCAGCAACAAAAAGAAAATACCTTAACTAGTAATGACTCTATTTTCTGCCAACACAAACACTATCCCTAATGCAGCAATGAAAGATGCTCTTATCAGAAACAGGCCAGATAGATATGAAATCCAATTTACAGAAGGAATATATTCTAGAGAGAAGAAATTGCTACACTGGTGAGTCAGTCTTATGATCTAGATGTGAAATGACAAAGTGACTCATAGCTGTTGGTACATCACACTTCAAACTGGTTTTAGCATGATTGATCCCCACATTGGAAACATCTGCGCATCACTGGAAATCTCAATCTGCTTGAATTTCAATACATGTGAAAACAAAACCCACCCTGATTTTGTCTTCTGTCCCCACACTTAGTTCTTCATAGCACCCAGAAAGTTCATTTAAAAATACAAATAAGTTTATGTTACTCTTCTGCTTACAATCCTCCACTATCTTCCCATCATACTCAGAACACACTCCAGACTCTAAAAAACTCAGTACTGATTTGTCCCTGCCTTCTCTGACTTCATTTCTCATGTTCCCCTCTAGCTCACTGGACTACTCTCCGATCTGCAACATATCAAGCTTGTTCCCATCCATAGACTGTGTGTTGAATATTTCCATCAGGAGTGATCTGCCATCTTCTCCCCACCCCTCTCTTTCTTCTTGTGTCTCAGTCTCACATTAAATATCAACCCCTCAGAGAAATCTTTTCTAACCACTCTACAAAAAATGTCCTCCAATTCTATTTCAATTTACCCTGTATAATTTTCACAGTAGGATGTTACTTTTTGAAATGATTTTATTTATGAACATATGTACTTGTTTACTTATTAATGTTCCATTCTCTATCACTACGGGTAAGTTCTATGAGAAGAGAACACATCCATCTGGTTTATGTCTGTACTCCCTGCCTCTAGACTAGTGCTTGATACTAGGATGAGAAATGGTGGACAGTGACAGTGGTAAGATTGATATATTATGGGAGGCTGTGGGTTATTAGAAGTGAGAAAGAAGGATTAGAGGTACCTTGATGGAATTGGATAGATCCTATGTCTCCCTCCCGAAGTGGGACAATTAACCTTGTACACCCATTAGAAGGAATCCTGTCATACTTTCTACCTCTGCTATGTTATTCATTAAGAAACCAAAACTCCCAGATCACTCATCAATCCCAT
Source organism: Platanista minor (assembly GCA_004363435.1). Lineage (NCBI taxonomy): Eukaryota > Metazoa > Chordata > Mammalia > Artiodactyla > Platanistidae > Platanista > Platanista minor. Next base: position 18,796 of record RJWK010039036.1, on the reverse strand, counting down.
ACTCTAAATCCTGCAGAAATGGACATTATCCAATCTGATTCAAGCATTCACCTCTCCCATTCCAGACCCTTCCTCTGAGTCTTTTGGAATATATGACCTATCAGTTGTAAAACAACCTTGATCTACACATATATGAATGTTTCCTTCACATATTCCTACTCTGACCAAAAATCTGCTTGCCCCTTGGGAATACTTTTCTCATCCCACTGACCCTTTGAAATGTTGACTATTTTCACTTTTGCATTCCTTTGACCATTTGATTGTAGGGGGTATAGGTATAGAATTAATGCTTCTGTGGTTCACTGTCACTTTCTTAAACTCGACTTCTATCAAAATTCGTAATAATGTCAATATCTATATACAATGTTGATATCAGTATACCTTGGCCTCTCAGTTCCTTGAGCAGCTCACCTCCAAGAATTATGTTTTATATCCTATATCTGAGTCTTCCACTTATAAAGTTATACCCTAAACCTTGTCATTAGCAACAATTTATACCACCTTCATCATCTCTATCTAAAACCTCTGGTCCTTCCTTATTACTACTAATAACCAAAAGTTTCTTACAATATGTCAAATCTGAAACCTTCTACTGTCTGTTCGACCTCATTCCTCTCTTTCTTATCTATACAGCCTAGACTGTACAGACTAACACAGTGGTTCTCAAAGTGTGGTCTTCTGACTGGCAGAATTGATATAACCTGTGAGCTTATTAGAAATGCAAATCCATGGGCCCTACCAACATCTATTGATTCAGAATGTCCATAGATGGAAGCCAGACCTGGGTTCTGCCTCTCCTCTGACCTTATCTCCTACCAGTGCCACCCCACTCACCGCCCTTGCTCACTGCCTTGAAACTAGGTTCCCTGCTACTCCTCAAACATGTCAAGCTCCCTTCTGCCTCTGGTATTTTGCATTCTTCCATCAAATCATTTCATGGCTCTTTCCTTCCTTCACTTTTTTCACATCTTTGCCCACATGTGAAGAGAAATATCAGTAAGGACTTTCCTAACTAACCTATAAAAATGCTAATAGCCACATCATTTCCTACCTCAACACCACCATTTCTCTTACTACGCTTGATTTTTTACTTTGCATTTACCATCTGATATATATTTAGCAATTTATTTAATTACTTTTTATTGTCTATCTTTTCACAACTAGAATATAAGTTCAACGAGGGCAAGGGCTTTGACTTTTTTGTTCACTGCTACCTCGCTGGTGCCTAGAACAGTGTCTAGTACTCCAAGGGTATGTAAATATTTGTTGAATGAATATTGAATGACTGAGTCGTTTTCTCTCTTCATCAGTCTAATCCTCCTCTGATCTCTTATTGCAACTACACATCATCGAGTTGGCAAATTTCAAAAAATTATGATGAACTGTGACTCTTCTTTCCATTGCATTGAAAACTCTTCAGTCTCCAAAATCTTAGATTCCTCTCCCTTCACCATAATATCATTCAAAATTTTCCCTTGGCAATATTTGTTATTTACAGCTGTAGACTAGCTGGCCTTTACTACTGGCTCATTCAGTTTCTGTTACATGATTTTTCAGATACTCAGCCCTTCTATCAATCTGTCCTCTTCTATACTGTCACTGTATATTTCTAATCATGTGATTTTTGGCTTGAAAAACATGGTTCTCATGGTCAGACAGTGCTTCTCAAACAATTTATAGTCAAATACTAGTTTCATAAGAAAGCAGAAAGTAACACACCATTATAAAGCAATTATACTCCAATAAATACATTTTAAAAAGTACTAGCTTTATTCCTCAATCTGTTCCAGATTAATGTTTTTATAAAACATAATTTAAAATAAATGAAAAACAAGAAACCTACAAAATATAAGCTCATTTTTTGTTGTTAAATTTAGCAGATATAAAATTAAATTTTAGCTAATATAATTTGAATGAAATAATAGGGGAAAAAGAAATTTCAAAACTGTACACTTTGGAAAAACACCATACACTTTGGTCATTTAAAGTATAATTATGGACAAAATATATAGAAAATATTTATTACTCTTATAACTTTCAGTTGTTCTGCAGTCTGAAATAAACAAAATAATAAAGAAAATTGAAAACACCCATGTGTAATGCTTGTAAGTATACTTTGAACAATTACGCAAGTATGTCAATACCTAAAATTGTTAATGTGAAAAATGAACTTGCTTCTTGCTTAACTCATCTAATATACGTTGCATTGATAGCAACCCTACCTGCAGAGGATAATAAATACATAAATGATTTTAAGTTTTTCGTTTTAACAGTATTCACAGGAGTATTAGCAATACTCAGTACTCATACAGTATGTTGATGGGAATGGAAGAAGAGATTTTAAAGCAATTTTGACAAGCTCAAAATATTTATTTTTTTCCTTTTATTCAAAGTGAACAAATCTTGCTGTATTTTCAAAAGTGATTTTTAACTCTTGGTCAGTAAAAAGTTTCAATAATTTATCCCGGAATGTCATATCCTACAATGTCAAATTTAAATTATATTTTGACGTAAAAGGTAAATTTTAGATCCATGAATTTCCTATGTATTAGTCTATTTTTGATGAAAAATAAAAAATTTAGAACTTTTTATCAACTTGTCAGTTGTTCTGTTATAACCTACAACCTGTTTTGATGTGCAATAGGAAGGCCATCACGGCTTCATTAAAATCATTGCTACTTATGAAACCTGATAAAACAATCTATAGAACTCTGTTCTTCCCATCTTCTAACTTTGTATCTGCCCTTTGATCTTACCTTCCATTTGCAGGGGAATGTTATGATTAAATTAAAATACTAAAGATATATAAGAAATAAACAAGCTTGGTTGTTCATTGCACATCTTTAAAAAAAAGTTGGGGCCAAACTGTTTACTTCTCTTGCAGAAACCCTAAGAATGCACTCTAGAGTTCAAACTTTTGCAACACAGCATTTTTCTCTCCATAAGCCATCATACCTCAGCACACAATAAGTAGTTCATGACCAATTTCCATGTTATTACATAATAATGAGAATACTTCCAATTTAATAATTGTGTAATTCACATTTTTCAATATGTCACTAAGTCACAGTTTGATTCAGCTCAACTTTTTTCAAAACATTCTCAGTGAAGGAAGAAGTGCATTGATTTATTTTCCGATGTAAACTCCTTAATCTAGGCAATACCTCATTGTTTTCTTTGCATAGCAACAGTGCCATCAAATGAATACACTCCTACACAAAATAAGCACAAAACCACATTTGCTGATATGTATCATGGGTTTTGATGTTAAGGCAACGTGGACATACTATAAAACTTCATGAATAGTTATTCTCAATGGCTGGACTTATTTCATCACAGACTGCTGACCACATGTCCGGCCTGCATACACACTTGCAGTAGCACTGTTCTAAATGCTGATTTCACATCTTCTCTCCTTTTTCTCCCCAGTACCTGTTCTCCCTCCCTCTTCTCAACTGATTACCTTGCTTTGTGTTTCATTGAAAAAACTGAAGCAATCAGAAGAGAATTTCAGTCTTCCACGATATGTCTACCACTTGCCAGAACTGGCCCCACACATTTTGCTTTTACACCATCTTGGTCTCAGCCAATCCCTGTACTTGCGTATTAGGTCCCATCCCTCCTTGTCTACTCAAAGACATCACTCCAACAATTCTCCACTCTGTCATACTACTGTTTTCAATTGGATTTTCCCCATTATATACAGTCTGTTACTTTTAATTTGAAAGATTATGCATGCGTGCGCACACACACACACACACACACACACACACACACACACACTCACACACATCCTCACTTCCTTTTCCAGCTATTGGCTTCTTTTATTTGCTTCTCTTGGCAAATGAAAGCCCTTGAAAGCTTTCTGTATATGCATTGTCTTCAATTAATCTTTTCCTTCTCTTTTAAGCCCTCTTTAACCAGGCTTTCACCTCCATTTCTCCAGCAGAACTACCCTCCCCTAGGTCACCAACAACTTCCACATTGTTAGATGTGGTGGTCCATTCTCAGACTTCATCTTACTTGAGGCACAGCTTGCATTATTTTTTGACACTCCTCTATTCTTTCTCATTGCCTTGATTGTCTCATTCAATTTCAAGGTTTTAAATACTCCCTATATGACAATGACTCACGTTGTTACATGTTTAGCTCAGATCTCCTTTGGGATCCCAGGTTTGCACATTCCCACCCCACTGGCAACCTCCACCCTGATGTCTAACGTGCAGAACTATTATCAGTGAATAGCAACTACATTCACTCAGTGGCTGAGGCAAAAGTTTTCCTTGAGGTCTTTCCCTCAGATGTCACATCCAGTCCCTGAACAAATTCTGTTGGACTCATATTCAAACATAGGCAGAATTTAACTATTCCTCACTTCTGGAACTACCAGCTTGAACTAAGCCACTATGATTTCTCACCTGGATTATTGCAATAACATCTTAACAAGTCTCCATGTTTATATCTTTACCTTCCTATTTTGTATCTTTACCCTCCTCTTCAGTCTATTGTCAATGAGCAACCAGAATGAGCCTTTAAAAATACAGGTCAGTTCATATCACTCCTCTGTCCAAAACCCTGAATTATCTCCCTGTTTCACTCCAAGAAAAATTCCCAGTTCTTACAATAAACAGCCTACAAGATCCTAAATGATTTTTGCTCTCCTTGTTACCTAACCTTTTGTTTTCCTTCTACTCTCCTGATGTCTCAAACCCTCGCAGTCCCCACAGACCCTTTTTTTTTTTTTTTTTTTTTTTTGTGGTACGCGGGCCTCTCACTGTTGTGGCCTCTCCCGTTGCGGAGCACAGGCTCCGGACGCGCAGGCTCGGCGGCCATGGCTTATGGGCCCAACTGCTCTGTGGCATGTGGGATCTTTCCGGACCGGGGCACGAACCCGTGTCCCCTGCATTGGCAGGTAGACTCTCAACCACTGCGCCACCAGGGAAGCCCCCTTTACTTTTTTTGAGCATACCAGCCATACATTCTTTCCTCTACATGGAATGTTCCTCCTTCAGATATTTTCTTGGTTAATTCCCTCACTTTCTTCAAGTCTTACCTCAAATATTGTTATTATCTTCTTAATAAAGCCAATTTCAACCAACTTATTAAATACAGCAACTTCCCCTTCCTGCCCAGGCATCCCACTCACAGTTAAAAAGTATTTATTTATTATATTTATTATTTATTTTTTGTCTTTCTCTCAAATAGAATTTAAGCTCCTCAAAGTAGGGATTGTTTTTGTTTTCACTCACTGACACATTTCAAGTGCCTAGAATAGTGCCCTTTGCATAACAGGAAAAATATTGGTTGAATGGATAAATTATTGAATAATTAATGAAGTAAATCTTCTACATGAGACTTAAAAGAAAGGGCCCACTAAATGCTCAGAAAAATAAATTAAATAAGGCCACATTTAGGAAATTATACAATTTCACAACACAAAGGATAGAGAGAAAAATATAATTTATGGGAAGAAAGCACATGTCACAAAGAATGGCAGGACAGTATGTCACCTACAAAGGAAGTAGAGTCAAGCTGGCATGATTGCTAAGAATATGAATGAATGCCTCCAGTGTCCTGAGGAGAAATCATTGTCTCAAGCAGACTATTAATCAAATATGAGAAAAGTATGAAGAAGTTTTTAGAGGTAAAAATACTTATACTTTGCTTCTATTGAACCATTCTTTGGAACTTAATGAAAAATATGCCACAGTAAATGATGTTAGAACCAGATCTGTGTATCAAGATACAAAAGATCTGCAGGAGAAGGATGGAAGATCCCAATGTGATCCTCAAAGCTCCCAACCCAGGTCAATGCAGGGGGATGGATGGCTCCAGGAGAGAGGTTGATTTCTGGGTGGAGGTGGAGGGGAAACAGGGTTATATTATGCTTGACATATTGAAAAAAGACATGTTGCTATAAAGTCAGAAAAAGACAAATGGAATCTCCAAGAAATACAAATAGAAATACAAAAAATTTTTAATCACCACAAACTAGGAATAAGTTCATATTGTCAAAAAATCTTAATTACTATTTATTGTTTTTTAACTTTTAAAACCAACCTTTAGAAACCATAGCAGATTTTATTATGGAAATACACAAGGGACTAAAAAGCTCAACAACGCTGGCAATGTTAAAGTGAAAATAGATTATAGAGTATGGGCACTAAGGGGGGATGACAAGGAAAAGGTGGCAGTTACAAATTAGGGAGCCAGAAGTTACTCTAAAATTGATGGGAGAAGATAATAGGGAATCAATATATAAGGGCTAAATATGACATGTCAAGAAATAACACTAAAAATATAATTTAGAGTTGTGTCAATGGTCCCTAAAGAACAACATGGTAAATTGTGAAAAAGGGCTGCCTGTGAAGAGCAGTCTAGGGGTGCTTCGTTTTAGACATGTGGACTGTTAGGAACCCTTAAAGTATTAATATGCATTTAAACTACCTTTAATAATAGCTGCTATAAGGAAGGGTCCTCTGACACTGCTATGACCAAAGGAAATGTAAAACTCCTTGACTTCTAAGTCTTTCCAAATGACATGATTTAACTGCATGCCTGTGCTACTTCAATAGACATTTTTGAAGATTAAGTTTAAAAAGACTATAAAACAGTGTTTTGATTATGGGTATTGTGCACTCATGGGTGCATACAGCAACCATTAGTCTATTCTGTAGTACCCCTAGGATAATGGACTGTTAATTGTCATCCAGAACATGTTACCATCCTACAGGACTTGCACCATTACTGGAATTGCCTAGGTGCTTGACAAACATGTTCAATAAATTAAAAAAAAAAGCAATGTCTCATTTTTTCCTTTTCAATGAAAAGCTTCAAGATTCTTAAAAACTTTGATTCCTCTAACAAAATTACATATATGTGTGTATATATTATATATTTATACACACACATATATATGTGTAATGTGTATAATCATATCTTTTAAAAGATCATTTCTCTATACTACAGACTCAATATTTGAGCATCCCCATTTCTATATATTGTCTTGCATGTAATGAGCACTGAGTAAATATGTGCTGCACGAGGGAACAGTAAATAAATTGGTTGTGTTAGTACATGTCAACGGATCATTTTCTGTAGCTTCTCTAATAGAGATAAATCATTTGCTTAATGGAGACAGCAAATGATAAAGGCCAACTCCATCTTGCTTTAGAAAGAGCATGCTCATAAATCTGAGAACATGGTATAACCAAGACAGTCCATCAAATCACTCTGTATGATGATAATAATAATGATAACAGCTAACTTTTAGTAAGTATATACTCTGTGCTCGGCATGGTCCTGAGCTCTTTATGTTTATGAAATCATTCAACTCTTACAATCACCCCATGAGGTGGACATTATTGCTGAGTTTTCATCCTTATTTTACAGGAGGAAAAATTGTGAAGTAACTTGATCAAAGTCATCAGAGAGGATATGGTGGAGCCAGATATCAAACCTGGGAAATCTGACCATGCTGTGTGAAATAAAGGGTTTTGCATGAGATCATCCTGGGACAGTTATCACTTTACTAGGCAGGCTCACACTTCATTTTAGACAGCAGCCTGATAGGAAATTTCAAATTAATAATATTCAATTAAACTATTCTTTAATAGCTACTCTTTGAAAAGGTCCTTTGGCAAGCTATGACCAAAGGAAAGGAGGGGTGTGTGTGTGTGTGAAACTCTGGACAACAAGGAATCCCACTCAAAGGGGTGAGTCATCCTAAGAAAGGCCGCTGGTCTCCCTGTGTCCCTACAGCAGCATCTCCATTTACACTCCCTGCAAATCGTTGTTTTGAAGAGTCTGCCATCTCACATTTTCATAATACCACAAATCCTTGTTAGTGCAAATGAAATACCTATTTACTCATCTACCTCTGATATGCCTATGGAGATACCATCTACAAATCTACCCAAAGTCCTAGACAGCACCTCACAATTCAGAAGCTTCTTTCAAAGTATATTAATATTTGAACAAATAAAGAATCAGATCCTAGTAGGAAAAACAACTAACTCAAATAGCTGATAGTTCAAAAAACTGTTTTCACATATACTGTACAAGGGAAAGTACACTGAACGATTCCAGAGGGTCAATACTGGTGAAAACAGAGAACTCAGTCAATTCTGTGGGAGTAAAAAAGCACTCAACTGTGTATCTGTCAATCTTCATCTCCCAATTTATCCCTCTTCCCTTCTTACTTTCCCCCCGGTAACCATAAGTTTGTTTTCTACATCTGTGACTCTATTTGTTTTGTAAGTAAGTTCCTTTGTACCATTTTTTTTTAGATTCCATATATAAGCAATATCATATGAGATTTGTCTTTCTCTGTCTGACTTATTTCACTTAGTATGATAACTAATAAGGGCTTACTGTATAGCACAGGGAATTCTTCTCAATAGTCTGTAATGACCTACATGGGAAAAGAATCTAAAAAAGAGTGGATATATGTATATGTATAACTGATACACTTTGCTGTACAGCAGAAACTAACACAACATTGTAAATCAACTATACTCTAATAATTTTTTTAAAAAAAGAATTAAACTGAATGGGCAACCAGTACACAAATCAAGGTAAAATTATTACATTCAAATATTAGAAATATTACAATGATAAAAAAAAGCTTTTTTTTTTTTTTTTTTTTTTTTTTTGTGGTACGCGGGCCTCTCACTGTTGTGGCCTCTCCCATTGTGGAGCACAGGCTCTGGACGCACAGGCTCAGTGGCCATGGCTCATGGGCCCAGTCTCTCCGTGGCATGTGGAATCTTCCCGGACAGGGGCACGAACCCACGTCCCGTGCATCGGCAGGCAGACTCTCAACCACTGCACCACCAGGGAAGCCTAGCTTTTCTTTTCTTTTCTTTCCCTCTTCTTCCCTTTCCTTATGTGTATCCTTTCAATCAGTAGCCAGAGTTCTGAGATCACCAATAAATTCCCAACATTGGAAAAATAGCAATAGTGAAGATTTTTTCATACCTTGAGACTCATTAAAATTACCAAAATCTACAATTGGGTTCTTGAGCATAAGTAATCAAATGTTGCAGGTCTTCTTAAGGAGGTAAACATGTTCATTAACCACTAAACACCAATTTTATGATAGTTTAGGTCAAGTGTTACCAGTTCATACTAGAGAGACAGAAGCTGTTTCTCTTTTCTGAGCCTCTCATTGCACATGTTTGTTGAATTTCTGATGACCTTAGTGCTTGTATTAACCCCTTTGAGTTATTGCAGGTGATAGAAACCTCAATTCCCTGTCAGCTCTCAAAACAAACCACCCCAGATTATCCACATCCCTTTCTTTCCAGCTGATGTGATAAAATGAGTGAAGAGAAATACAGAGCTAAAACTTTCTTTAAGAAGGATAGAAATCTGATTAACATTAGTGAGGTGACCATCTGCCTTTTTCTGGATGCTGAAAGAGTTAAGATCAGAGCCTTTCAACCTATAAAATGACCCCATGAATGATGACTTCTTCAGAAATCAAGAGTTTGTCAGTGAATTAACTAGAACAGGCAATATATGTTTCCTAATTAAATGTTTACCTCACTACAAGCCAGAGGTCCCAGAAAGTTTGACATTTCAAAAATAAGCTTTGTGTTATGCCTAGTGAGCTCATATCTATACCAAATGCAAATCAATGCCCAGAAAGTGCTTGAAGCATTTTAATTGAAATAATCAAAGAATGTTTAAAGGTGTGTAAGTGTTTTGTTAGCAGTGATATTGTCAGGAACACACATTTTAACAAATATTCAATCCAGTTTAAGAAGCACTACACCTTATTGTAGAGAAAAGATATTCCTGAAATGCTGGGTCTTACCTGTCCAGGTATACATAGCAGAGTCCTTGGTGTATACACATATGTATGCAGGGATGGAGAAAAATGAACTGAGACTAAGGAAACGTTCCTTTCAGTACACACAGCCACCCACTAGCTGCTGGACCCAAAACCCTAGGTTCTCTGAACAATAATATGTCAGGTTACTCCCTTCCCTGCTCGAAGCGGGTGGGGAGAGCTGACTTGTACAGTTTGAAAAGATGGTTTATAGCTGAAGCTACTTGACTCTGACTTTTGGGGAGTGGGGGAGGGGACAACTGACCAAAGAGTCTTTCATTTTTAACTCATCATTGTAAGGAGGGGCAACTCTGGTGCAGTCACTTTTGCACTTTGGGAGACCAGGACCGAAATTAATCAGAGGTGAGATATGGGCATGTTTTACTCATGAAAAACAATGCAGGGTGAAGGCGTCCACACACTTACATTTAAGGGAGCATATTGCAGTGCAAATTGGGTCATCTCAGGAAATATAAAAGCATTATTCCTCTGAGATTTGAAAAAAAGTGTAATTACTTTTTCTACCAAGCATGATTCTTTCCAGTGACCTTCATTTTTGTTTTCTGGAAATGAAAAGAGGTTTACATTAAAAAGGCATTTCCTCTGACTCTGTGTCCTTGAGCTGCACAAAATGTAAACCATTCCCTCCTTCCCTCTTTTGAAGAAAAAGGAGGCTTCAATCTTTCCTTCTGAACACGGTCTATCTAAATAAGGAGATGGAGTCCCATCTTTTCTATCAGCCCCATTGTTTGACTTGTCAGTAATAACACTTGAGCTGAAATTGTACAGGCGTCCTGCTAATTTAGTAATTATTGACATGGTGCTGAGCAGGAAATGATAGCAAACAGAAGGAACTGTTAAGGACAGATGAAATAAAAGATGTTCATATCATTGTTGAATAATGGTTGAGATCATTTTGTGCTTTAAGTAGGCCCAAGACACCTTTTTCCATTTTCCTGAAACATTTATAATTTATGCTTTGTAATAGTTCCAAATATTTTTAGGACACTGGACTTTGTTTGAGAATCTTGCCAAACTGAATGGGAATCACGAAGCACACACACAGATGAGTGGGTGATGTGACCTGCTGCAGCTTCCCATTTAAGCAACAGCCCCTTTCAATCTCAACCTGCCTCTCCTATTAATGCTTCCTTTTCTGCCCTTCTCCTTTTTAAAATTTGCATTTCTATTTATTGTCATCTTAGCTCTAGCTAAGGTCTTTGTTGCTAGGATAGCGATGCAACCCATGCAGTTACAGCTAAAGATGGCATCTTTAATTATTTATTTATTTTAATTTGGAGCTTTTGCATAGCTATAGGAGCTCCCCTAAAGTTTGGTAAGCATGGGTTTGAATGGATCGTTTTTTTAAAATTGCATATTTGTGCATTAATGTAATTGTACCAGAGTAATGCACACAAGTGTGTATTAATGTATGTGATGACAAAAGTCATAAAAATATTGAGATCAGAGTATACAAATTTGGAAATTATTTGCTAGAAGAATATAAATATGGACTCAGAAAGTGCAGTGTATATTTTCATAACGCTGATATTGGAGAACAAGAACAATACCTTTTGTATGGGGCAACCCTGTTACATGGCATTTACTATTACATAACGATTTTGTATCAGAACATAATTTGCCAAAGCTAGAGGACAAAGCCCTATAGCATAATAAAATGTGTTAAATTTGTTTGTGCTACAACAAAGTTGTATGGTATTACATTTTCCTCAATATATCCTGTAATCAAATCACCACAATTTTAAGAACTGGAGACTTTTATTTTTTTAATGCAGCATTATTAGCTTTTAAAATGCTTCACCAAAAGGGATACAGATATATGATATAATAAAAATATGTAAGGCAAATAAAAATAGAATAAAGGATGGGAAAGAAAGAAACCTAGATGTCTTGAAGAGCTGGGTGGTGGGAGATTGTGATGAAAATGACAGTAGCAATGCTTATTTACAATAAGAAAGAAGCTGTGTCTACCACTCTTATGTGCCAGGTGCCATCTGTAGCACTTACCATGAAGTAACTTATTTACTCCTCTAACAAAATATATTTTTCATATTTTACCAAGGAGTAATCTGACACTCAGAGGGGAGGGTCAAAATGTCCAAATTCATGATTATGGTTTTAGCAGTCATTGGCTTTTTACCTCTCTGATTTATGAGCCAGAGCTCTCAAACACTACACTATTTTGCTCCTTCTAAGTTTCTTCTCTTCTTTATGTTCCTATTTTTCTATGGTAGACATTATTACCATAGGGATTAAACAAAACACAGACAATTAAAAAAGCACCCAGCATAACATGAATTTACAATAGGTCACGTCACATCTCACTGCTATTCTATTGTCTAGCTCCTTATACTACGAGTATCATTTTTTTCCTGTGGCCTTCACATTTTTAAAAACTCCATTGTATGTTTAAATATGATAATGTTGGAGAAATAGTTCAAGTGTTAAAGTACCAAATCAATGGGGAGGTGCCAGGGATAAACAAGCAAAAATTTTAACTGATATGTATCTGAGAAAAACACCTTCTCATTAGAAACAGAAAAGCATACTTAGCTAAATATATTTTGGAAGAATCATGTCATACTTGTACACAGATAATCTTAAAGTGTTTTCATTCCATTGAAAAGTGACATACTTAAAAATTCCTCTTTGGTTGTGTCACAAAATAATCCCTTTCATGATGTTCTGTTGAGTTGTCAGGCTGCAGAGTCACAGTCAGCACAAATGGAGAGTTGTCAGTTTCATTTGTCTCTACTGCTATGTAGATAAATTTCTCAGCTCAGTTTCTGGGCTATTTGAGGTCAGAACTGTCTTAATAAGTACAGAGACAGTCTATTTAGGAATTCAAAATACAATTGATTAGGGCTACCCAAGCTGTCCCAACATTCCTTTCTCCAGGAAGTGTATTATGTACTGTAGGCAAGCTGAAAAAAAATTGTTAGATGTCATTGTGTGAACATCCATATATATACATATGTGTATTCTTACTCTCTATGTAAAAAGTTATGTCAGCTTATTATTCTATCTCGAGATAGCCTGAATCTCAAGACAGGTGATTTTACCTGCAGCGTACTGGAATCTATGTCCCAATCAATTGTTGACGTGATATAAGGAAGTGGCACCGAGAGCCCTAATAATGGCTGTTGGAAGTAACAAGTCAAAGCCCTTCCTTCAGTGCCAGGGAAAGCACCCTATAGAGTTACTTAAAGAATCTTAGGGATAAGTGTTTACAGTTCCTTGATCTGTGAGTTCCAACATATTCATATTAGACAAAGGCCTATCACATTCCTTGTATTTCAGTAGAGGTGATTCAATTGAAAATGTCTTAAAACTATATTTATTTTAAGAGTAAATAAATACTTCAGCACCATTTTTTGAAGAAAAAAAAACTTGATATTCCTGTTATCACTGAAGACCTAATATGTCTGATTTTTCCCTCTGTTTAAATGTTTTTAGGACATATTCATCACCCTGTATCCTGGCATCTTCTCAGTTGTAAAGTCAAGTGAACTGAAATAATTTGCCTTCATGGCTGGTTCTGATCAGTTATAGCTATAGATGGGTGTCCCCTCGCCATATGATTCCATAGCATTTTGTACAGATTGTAGAGTGTACGTCCCTGTAGGTTCCTGTCTTATGCAAAGATTTATGAACAGAAGCCTAGTTTGTGTCACCCGTCTTTGTATCTCTAGCACCCAGCTCCAAATGGCCTCTTCCTCACTATGAATACCTGCAGGACAGGACAAAGATTATATTCCTTATGTAAATAAATGAGTAATCAGAAAAGACTATCTTCATTTAGAAGAGTCTGTTATTAGAAAGGGAAATAATTGATGACAGAAGTAATGCTCCATTTACAATTTGGGTGCATGCAAGTTTAGCTCAGAATCCAGGCTGAAAAAGTTGAATGCATGCAGTAATAGTGTTGAGTCCAATTTTTACACTCAGAGCTATGAAACACTGATTTCAGAAAGACTGATTTTTGCTGGAAGTTCATAACAAGGATGGACTACTGCCGGGCTTTCCACTATTCCTGCTGCATCTCCACCCAGGAACCATTCTCCTACCATGTGGCCCTTATATTATCCTTCCACAGGTGAAGCCCAGCAGCTTGTGACCTGCCCACAATAACTAGGGCTGACTGGACCAAGTGTGAACCAGCAACTGTAGTTGATGTATCCGCTTGTCAGAAACCTATCATCCGTGAGGTCTGAATCAAAATCATGAGATGGCTAATTTGATTGGTTCAAGTGGGAAATAGTTGGGTTGGAGGAACTAGTGGCAGGTGACAGAGAAACTGTTATGAGGATAAGGATCATGGGTATTAGTTCACTTTGAACAGGATGCAACAACAACTGAGAAAACTGTTAATGCCTCAAACACAAGAAAAGCTTATTTTCTTGTGACCACCTGGATGGGTGGGATAGGGAGGGTGGAGGCAGGGAGATGCAAGAGGGAGGAGATATGGGAACATATGTATATGTATAATTGATTCACTTTGTTATAAAGCAGAAACTAACACCATTGTAAAGCAATTATACTCCAATAAAGATGTTAAATAAATAAATAAATAAATGCATAAATACGTAAATAATAGAAAAAAAGAAAAAGCATTCTAAGCCAAAAAAAAAGAAAAGAAAAGCTTATTTTCACTCTTATAAGAATCCATGTTAGATGCATATAGTCAGTAGGTGGCTTTCCTCAAGCAACGGCGCAAGGACTCAGGATTCTTCCACTTTGTAGCTTTACCATCCCCAAGGGATGTAGTGGCCCTGCCATCCCCTAGAGAGAAAGGGAATGTACACAAAGGACATAGGCTTTTTTTGTTATTATTTAGTTTTTTTCTTTTTAATTAATTTATTTTTTTATTTTTTTTAATCTCCCAAAACGTCACACCACAACCCCGACCCTCTGCCACTTCCCCCTCGGTGTCCATATGTTTTTTCTCTACATCTGTGTCTCAATTTCTGCTCTGCAAACTGGTTCATCTGTACCATTTTCTAGCTTCCACATCTATGCATTAATATTTGATATTTGTTTTTCTCTTTCTGACTTACTTCACTCTTTCTGACTTAACAGTCTCTAGATCCAACCATGTCTCTACAAATGACCCAGTTTCATTCTTTTTTATGGCTGAGTAGTATTCCATTGTAAATATCTACCATATCTTCTTTATCCATTTGTCTGTCGATGGGCATTTAGGTTGCTTCCATGTAAATAGTGTACAAAGTACACTAAATAGTGCTGCAAAGAACATTGGGGTGCATATGTCTTTTTGAATTATGGTTTTCTCTGGGTACATGCCCAGTAGTGGGATTTCTGGGTCATATGGTAATTCTATTTTTAGTTCTTTAAGGAACCTCCATACTGTTATCCATAGTAGCTGTACCAACTTACATTCCTACCAACAGTGCAAGAAGGTTCCCTTTTCTCCACATCCTCTCCATCATTTGTTGTTTGTAAATTTTCTGATGATGCCCATTCTAACTGGTGTGAGGTGATACCTCATTGTAGTTTTGATTTACATTTCTCTAATAATTAGTGAAGTTCAGCAGCTTTTCATGTGCTTCTTGCCCATCTGCATGTCTTCTTTGGAGAAATGTCTATTTAGGTCTTCTGCCCATTTTTGGATTGAGTTTTTTTTCTGATATTGAGCTGTTTATATATTTTGGAGATTAATCCTTTGCCTGTTGCTTCATTTGCAAATATTTTCTCCAAATCTGAGTGTTGTCTTTTTATCTTGTTTAAGGTTTCCTTTGCTGTGCAAAAGCTTTTAAGTTTCATTAGGTCCCATTTGTTTATTTGTGTTTTTACTTCCATTACTCTAGGAGGTGGATCAAAAAATATCTTGCTGTGATTTATGCCAAAGTTTGTTCTTCCTATATTTTCCTCTAAAAGTTTTGTAGTGCCCAGTCTTACATTTAGATCTCTAATCAATTTTGAATTTATTTTTGTGTATGGTGTTAGGGAGTGTTCTAATTTCATTCTTTTACATGTAGCTGTCCAGTTTTCCCAGCACCACTTATTGAAGAGACTGTCTTTTTTCCATTGTATATCCTTGCCTCCTTTATCATAGATTAGTTGACCATAGGTGCGTGGGTTTATCTCTGGGCTTTCTATCCTGTTCCATTGATCTATATTTTTGTTTTTGTGCCAGTACCATATTGTCTTCATTACTATAGCTTTGTAGTATAGTCTGAAGTCAGGGAGTCTGATTGCTCCAGCTCTGTTACTTTCCCTCAAGACTGCTTTGGCAATTTGGGGTCTTTTGTTTCTCCATAAAAATTTTAAGATGATTTGTTCTAGTTCTGTAAAAAATGACATTGGTTATTTGATAGGGATTGCATTGAATATGTAGATTGCTTTGGGTAGCATAGTCATTTTCAGAATACTGATTCTTCCAATCCAAGAACATGGTATATCTCTCTATCTGTTGGTATCATCTTTAATTTCTTTCATCAGTGTCTTATAGTTTAATGCATACAGGTCTTTTGTCTCCCTAGGTAGGTTTATTCCTAGATATCTTATTATTTTTGTTGCAGTGGTAAGTGGGAGTGTTCCCTTATTTTCTCTTTCAGATTTTTCATCATTAGTGTATAGGAATGCAAGAGATTTCTGTGCATTAGTTTTGTGTCCTGAAACTTTACCAGATTCATTGATTAGCTCTAGTAGTTTTCTCGTGGCATCTTTAGGATTCTCTATGTATAGTATCATGTTATCTGCAAACAGTGACAGTTTTATATCTTCTTTTCCAATTTGTATTCCTTTTATTTCTTTTTCTTCTCTGATTGCCATGGCTAGAACTTCCAAAACTATTTTGAATAATAGTGGTGAGAGTGGACATCCTTGTCTCATTCCTGATCTTAAAGGAAATGCTTTCAGTTTTTCACCATTGAGAATGATGTTTGCTGTGAGTTTGTCATATATGGCCTTTATTATGTTGAGGTAGGTTCCCTCTATGCCCACTTTCTGGAGAGTTTTTATCATAAATGGGTGTTGAATTTTGTCAAAAGCTTTTTCTGTATCTATTGAGATGATCATGTGGTTTTTATTTTTCAATTTGTTAATATGGTGTATCACATTGATTGATTTTTGTATATTGAAGAATCCTTGCATCTCTGGGATAAATCTCACTTGATCATGGTGTATTATCCTTTTAATGTGTTGTTGGATTCTGTTTGCCAGTATTTTGTTGAGGATTTATGCATCTATATTTATCAGTGATATTGGTATGCAATTATTATTTTTTTTTGTATTATCTTTGTCTGGGTTCTGTATCAGGGAGAAGGTGGCCTCATAGAATGAGTTTGGGAATGTTCCTTCCTCTTCAATTTTTTGGATGAGTTTGAGAAAGACGGGTGTTAACTCTTCTCTAAATATTTGATAGAATTCACCTGTGAAGCCATCTGGTCTTGGACTTCTGTTTGTTGGAAGATTTTTAATCGCAGTTTCAATTTCATTACTTGTGATCGGTCTGTTTATATTTCCTATTTCTTCCTGGCTCAGCCTTGGAAGGTTATAACTTTCTAAGAATTTGTCCATTTCTTCCAGGTTGTCCATTTTATTGGCCTAGAGTTGCTTGTAGTAGTCTCTTAGGATGCTTTATATTTCTGCGGTGTCTGTTGTAACTACTCCTTTTTCATTTATAATTTTATTAGTTTGACTCCTCTCCCTCTTTTTCTTCATGAGCCTGGCTAATGGTTTATCTATTTTGTTTATCTTTTCAAAGAACCAACTTTTAGTTTTATTGATCTCTGATATTGTTTTCTTTATTTCTATTTCATTTATTTCTGCTCTGATCTTTATGACTTCTTTCCTCTGCTAACTTTGGGTTTTGTTTCTTCTTCATTCTCTAGTTCCTTTAGGTGTAACGTTAGATTGTTTATTTGAGATTTTTCTTGTTTCTTGAGATAGGCTTGTGTCACTATAAACTTCCCTCTTAGAACTGCTTTTGCTGCATCCCATAGGTTTTGGATTGTCGTGTTTTCATTGTCATTTGTCTCTAGGTATTTTTTGATTTCTTCTTTGATTTCTTCAGTGATCTCTTGGTTATTTAGTAATATATTTTTTAGCCTCCATGTGTTTGTGTTTTTTACATTTTTTTCCCTGTAATTGCTTTCTCATTTCATAGTGTTGTGGTCAGAAAAGATGTTTGATATGGTTTCAATTTTCTTAAATTTATGGAGGTTTAGTTTGTGACCCAAGATGTGATCTATCCTGGAGAATGGTCTGTGTGCACTTGAGAAGAAAGTGTATCCTGCTGTTTTTGGATGGACTGTCCTATAAATATCAATTAAATCTATCTGGTCTATTGTGTCATTTAAAGCTTGTGTTTCCTTATTAGTTTTCTGTTTGGATGATCTGTCCATTGGTGTAAGTGAGGTGTTAAACTCCCCCACTATTATTGTGTTATTGTCGATTCCCTCTTTTAAAGCTGTTAGCAGTTGCCTTATGTATTGAGGTTCTCCTATGTTAGGTGCATATATATTTATAATTGTTATATCTTCTTCTTGGATTGATCCCTTTATCATTATGTTGTGCCCCTCCTTGTCTCTTATAACATTTTTTATTTTAAAGTCTACTTTATCTGATATGAGTATTGCTACTCCAGCTTTCTTTTGATTTCCATTTGCATGGAATATCTTTTTCCATCCCCTCACTTTCAGTCTGTATGTGTCCCTAGGTCTGAAATGGGTCTCTGGTAGACAGCATATATATGGGTCTTGTTTTTGTATCCATTCTGCAAACCTGTGTCCTTTAGTTGGAGCATTTAATCCATTCACGTTTAAGGTAATTATCAATATGTATGTTCCTATGACCATTTTCTTAATTGTTTTGGGTTTGTTTTTGTAGGCCCTTTTCTCCTCTTGTGTGTCTCACTTAGAGAAGTTCCTTTAGCATTTGTTGTAGAGCTGGTTTGGTGGTGCTGAATTTTCTTAG
>RJWK010039035.1:0-20556 GCA_004363435.1 Platanista minor | reverse complement strand
TTGGCGGGCTGTACAGGCTCCGGGAGGGGAGGTGTGGAGAGTGACCTGTGCTCGCACACAGGCTTCCTGGTGGCGGCAGCAACAGCCCTAGTGTCTCAGGCCCGTCTCTGGGGTCCGCGCTGGTAGCCGCAGCTCGCGCCCATCTCTGGAGCTCCTTTAAGCAGCGCTCTTAATCCCCTCTCCTCGCGCACCAGGAAACAAAGAGGAGGAAAGAAAAAGTCTCTTGCCTCTTCGGCAGGTCCAGACTTTTTCCCGGACTCCCTGCCGGCTAGCTGTGGTGCACTAGCCCCCTGCAGGCTGTGTTCACGCCGCCAACCCCAGTCCTCTCCCTGCGCTCCGACCGAAGCCCGAGCCTCAGCTCCCAGCCCCGCCCGCCCCGGCGCGGGAGCAGACAAGCCTCTCGGCCTGGTGAGCGCCGGTCGGCGCCGATCCTCCGTGCGGGGATTCCCCGGCTTTGCCCTCCGCGCCCCTGTTGCTGCGCTCTCCTCCCCGACTCCGAAGCTTTTCCCCTCCGCCACCCGCAGTCTCCACCCACGAAGGGGCTTCTCAGTGTGTGGAAACCTTTCCTGCTTCACAGCTCCCTCCCACTGGTGCCGGTCTCGTCCCTATCCTCTGTCTCTGTTTTTAGGGTTTTTTTGTTTGCCCTACCCAGGTAAGTGTGGAGTTTCTTGCCTTTTGGGAGGTCTGAGGTCTTCTGCCAGCGTTCAGTAGGTGTTCTGCAGGAGTTGTTCCACGTGTAGATGTATTTCTGGTGTATCTGTGGGGAGGAAGGTAATCTCCGCGTCTTACTCTTACGCCATCTTGTCTCTCTCCTAATTACTTATTCTTTAATAAGCATTGTATTGGACATGGAAGTTCATCTGGAGAATGCCCATTTATGCAGTCAGCCCTCCCCCTCTTCCACAGGACACGTGCTGACTCCGCTACATGCATTCATTTCAAGAGAGGTTAGTAACAGTTTGAAATTATTCAATCTTGTGTCAGGTACAGTTCATGTCTGTTCCCCCTGTAGCACTACATATTCCCGTGGTTAGGCAGTAGATTTAAAATAAACAATGACAGCACAGTGATTGTAAAATGGTAAAATCAAACTTGAGTTTTTCAATCCTGTCATTCTACGGGAACATTTGAAGTTTTTATTTGTCTTTAAAACAGTGAAACTGAGTGTGAACTTCAAGGTGTAATATTTCTGTTGGTAAGTGTAAAATATATAACTCATACTGAAATATTTTACTAAATTTGAATAGTATCTTTAAAATGAAAGTGTATTGCTTTTAATTGTTAATTTTTCTTTCAAAACTAAAGTATTAATCAAGAAAATTTGAATATTACCTATTATTACATGACTATTATGAAAAATATTTTGTCATATAGAGGAGGGGGTGTTTTAAAATGGTCGACTTGGGGGTCAAGCACATTACACGTGCCACCGCTTGAAACAGTGGTCTATCTATGCACTTTCAAATTTCTGTCTCTAGTCTAGATCTCTCTTAACAGCTGCAAATTAACCTATCAGAGTGGCTGCC
This sequence comes from Platanista minor, assembly GCA_004363435.1. NCBI lineage: Eukaryota > Metazoa > Chordata > Mammalia > Artiodactyla > Platanistidae > Platanista > Platanista minor. Next base: position 19,030 of record RJWK010039035.1, on the reverse strand, counting down.
TGACAATTCTATTTGGATATCCTACAGATACCTCAAAATTAGTCATCAAATGGGCCTTGATTTCCTCTCATCCCACACCAGCCTGTGTCTCCCTCCAGGCTTTTCAGTAAATGATACCACCATTATCCATCCAGTTACTTAAGCCAAATTCCAGGAGACACTGCTGATTCTTCTTCCCCTTCCCTCTCTTTCCATATCCAAGTAGCTGCCAAGGGACTAGTATAACCATAGTTAGTGACAAACTCTCCCAGTGTCCCAGCATTTGCACTCATCTCTCCAACCCATGCCTCCCACATAGCCCCTGGACCAGGCGATGTTAACTCCTCTCAAAATCTTTCAATAACTTCCCACTGCTGAGTATCATTACCACAGCCCACAATCCTCTGCGTTTCCTGTCCAACATCATCTCAGAACACTTGCATCCTCACTTATTCTCTGTTACGTACAGAGGGCTTGGTTCTGACTCTGAAACACCTCAATCCTTTCCCCAGGTCAGAGCCTTTGCACTTGCCCTGTCCTCGTCCCAGAGGAGCCTTGAAAGCGTTTACTCCAGTTCTTGCAAAAGCTCATTCATTGTTACCCTTTAACTTGTAGATTAAATGTCACTTCTTCAGAGCAGCTCTCCTTGGCCCTATTCATACCCATTATCAACCTCATAATTATAGTGTTCATTTGGCTCCTAGTTAATGAGTTCTCTTCCTTATTATAACAGAAGCTCTGGGAGAGCAGGTCAGCTTGCTCACCCCTGTGTCTTCTCTTCTAGCACAGTGAACACACATTGGGTACATAGTAAGTCCTCGTTGAGAGTGAATTCATGACCTCTCCTCTCCTGGTCGGCCTCTATATGACTGCTGCAGAAGCTGCCATGCTCTTACATGACATACCTTCACTGGTCCAGGACAGTACATCTGACTCACATCAAAACACGGAGCCTCTGCCTCATGATTTTGGAACTGGAATTGAGAGAGTCTTTCAATCCCTCTCAGGTAGATAAAGTTGCACCATAAAAACTTAGTGGGCTATCAATGACTTTGTTTTCCACCATAAGTCAGAAAAATAGAGACAACAAATTTTCGAAGAGATAAGTAAAGCAGGGGCTTCCCTGGTGGCGCAGTGGTTGGGAGTCCACCTGCCGATGCAGGGGACACCGGTTCGTGCCCCGGTTCGGGAAGATCCCACGTGCCGCGGAGCGGCTGGGCCCGTGAGCCATGGCCGCTGAGCCTGCGCGTCCGGAGCCTGTGCTCCGCAACGGGAGAGGCCGCAACAGTGAGAGGCCCGCGTACCGCAAAATAAACAAAACAAAACAAAAAATAAAAAAAATAAGTAAAGCAGATGCACCTAGAGCAGAATGCAAGAGACAGAGCGTGTCCTGATTGCATTCCTGTGCCTGGGCCAGGTATTCTGGGGCCCTGATGTAGCCCTGTCCATGGTATCCACTAGACATGGCAGAATCCACAGCCTAAAGACCCCGTTCTCGTAAGTTTGTTCAGACTGAGTTTTTATCCCTTGCAACCTTAAGAATACCATAAAAGCACATTGTGTTTGGTCAGAAAGTCCCGTGGATAAATGATAGCTGTAAAGTGCTGTGCCCATCAAGTGCGCAGGTCAAGAAGGTCAAGTTAGGTAAGTGAACCTAAGTCAAGGTCACTGTGAAAAAAGACACTGACAATCTGAACTGGCATTTACCAGACGAAAGAGACAGTAAGAGAATGAAATAAATGACCAAAGGATTCACTGGGAAGGGTCCAGTGTGATGGGGCAAGAGGATTGGTAGCAGCAAGTATTTAAGGTGTCCTAGGAGGGGAGGGAGGGGCCGACAGAGGGGGCACGGTTATAGCACGTGCACTTTGGTAGCAAGTGTGTAACAATGATGAGACTAGGCTATTTCACATCCTAGAAGACATTCATCCAACAGTCATTCACCCAGGGTCCACCATGTGCAGAGTACTGGGTGGCCTGCACCTTTGGTTTGGTAGGCAGTCTGTGTGCAGAACAAAGGATGGATGGGAGTGGCGATCTAAAACCCAGGCTAAGCTCCGCGTGCCAACCGTGAGCCTGTGGGGGTTATAACTGCCCAGAGGGGGACCCCATTTAAGATTCACACAAAAATCAGTAGCAGTCCTACCTGAGGTCCAAAGCTTCCTGATATTGATCAAGTACAACTCTCACCCTCAGGGTTCTCTTAGGCTAAACCCATAGTTATTACATGGCAAAAGTCCTCCCCAGTAGGGGTCATTTGAGCTAAATCTTGAACGATTTCAGACAGACAGACAAGAAGGCTAAGTATCTTGAGCAGGAGAACAGCACGCGCAAAAGCGTGACACATGGTGGTTCAATGTCAGGCACTGCAAGCAAGTCAGAAAAACTAGAGAAGTGGGTGTAGAGAAGAAATGGGTGGGTAGGATGCTGGAAGGGGAAGAGCCACCAAGAAGGGCCTTGTGTTCTACACTAAGGAGTTTGGTCTTCATCCTCCCACCCAGAGCCACTGAAGGGATTTAAGCCAGGGAGAGAACTGGATGGGAACGGCAGGTGGACTGGAGAGGCCTGGGAGCAGGGAGACCAGTTAGGAGGCAGTTAGTTACTTTAGGTTGGGGCTGGTAAGGGCCTAAACCAAAGCAGTGGCAAAGGCAACTGAAAGAGGAAATCGATTGAGTGACATTTAAGGATTACAATGGAGATTATACGTTACATACGGAGGCCATATGTTCCAGTTTGCCCAAGACAATTTCAGTTTATACCATTGTCTTGGCTTAATTACTAACAGTGCCCCCTTGCACTTATAAAAGTGCCTTGATTTGAGTGATTAATTATATGTTACCCTAGGTGTAGGGCACAAAGGAAAGAGAAGAATGAAGATCCCTTGGGATCTGGCGTGGACAACTCTGAGCTTCGTGGTTCCCATTACTAATGTAGAGAACACAGAAGGAGCAAGTTTGGGCCAGAAAATAACAAGATTATCACATACTGCCTTGAAGGTGCTCACGGGACATCTGAATGAAATTACCGAGTAAATAGTTAAAATATACTAAAATATTGGCACATAGAATGTTGTAACTCGAAAGACCATAAGAGACTTTGAGACCAACTGCTGCTGTTACATAATTCTTCCCCCTAAAATTTTCCTCTAATCCTCAAATGTATGAAGTTCTACATCAGAAGCTGAAAATCACCAATAAAAAGTTGAGGGGGGCTTCCCTGGTGGCGCAGTGGTTGAGAGGCCGCCTGCCGATGCAGGGGACGCGGGTTCGTGCCCCGGTCCGGGAGGATCCCACGTGCCGTGGAGCGGCTGGGCCCGTGAGCCATGGCCGCTGAGCCTGCGCGTCCGGAGCCTGTGCTCTGCAACGGGAGAGGCCACAACAGTGAGAGGCCTGCGTACCGCAAAAAAAAAAAAGTTGAGGGTACATCCCGCAACACGTGGAGGGAGGAAAACGGATGGATTTGACCAACTGACACTGACAAAGGAAGTCAGTTTCTGCTACCAAATCCTTTCCCAATGGAAACCTTCCTGCCTTGCATGGCTAGGAATATTTCACAAATGTCAGCATACTCAGGGTCCCAGAGAAGGGATTTAAATTATAGATAATAATTCAATAGAGGAACTTCTGATTTTTCATCTAGTCACTTGAGGCCAAAACATAAAGTGGAAATGTTCACAGACTGTGATTAATTACCACTTTTCGCATTCTGAATTTAAAATTAAATGAGAAGAATGACATAAGATAAACAGAACAAGTTTCTTTCAAGACCTCCAGCACGCATGCACTCTATGGCATCCTAAAATTTAGCATGCTTCCTTAACCAGACCCACCCTTGCCCAAATACACACACACGCACGCGGGCGCGCACACACACACACACACACACACACACACACACACACCCACTGATACCTGGGCTGAACTTCAGCAAAGAAACAACTTGTCACAGCAATAGCTGAAATAAGAAGGGTCAGCAAGATTGATTAGACTTATTATTAAGGCTCCAGCACCCATCAGAACTGCGATGACTGTGCCTCCTTCTTACAGCCTGGGCTGGGGAGCGATAACCAGTCAGAACCCACAGTCTTGCAAGCCCCCAGCACTCGCTTTCACCTGGGCCATTGGAGACAGCCCCGCTCAGCCAACAGTGTCTCCCTGTGACATGACCACCCTGCCCATCCTGCCCTATTACGAGCCTCATGTGGCTCTATTTATGCCTGTACAATCCAAACATCACGCAGCAGCACTACTGTGATTGACGAAAGAGACCCACCAAAGAGCAGCTTTACTCAAAGAAATGTTTTTTTGAATTCCGGTGGTGCACCCTCGACAGGGAGAGCATAGAGTTGGAAAGAGCGTGCCCACTTCTCTCTTCTTTTCCTTCGGTTGAGGTTTAGAGGGGAAGGAAACCAGGGGAGGAGGATGAAAAATGCCTCATTCAGTACAGTGGAAAGCAAACGAGCTCGGGAACACTTATTACAGATGCTCTGCTGTCACCAAGCTGTGTGACCAAAGGCAAGTCCCTGCAACGTTCTGATTTCCTAGTTTCTGAGCCAGAAGCTTGCACTGAATTCTTCTCTTCATTATCCAACCACCTCAATTTCCAACGACACGTTTAACGTTGGCCTTGGCTTCTGTTTATGTCGCTCTCCAACTCAGAACCATCCACTGGCTGCCCAATGATCGTATGATAAAGTTGAGCCTCCATAGTGAGGTATACGAACTTTTAGGATCTCATCCCTATAACAGAAATATAAAAATGATGGCAAAACCAGCTGGAGTTTCTTAACACTGATCCTTCTCCTGGATTATGTCACATCTGACTCCACAGCCTCTGGGTGCTACGGTCCACCTGCGTGGCTGGATCCTACTCATCGCTTAGTACCAAAATGCCCACCTATACCCTCCCCCTTTTGGCCTCAAGATCCCTTTACAATCTTAAAAATTATTGAGAACGCCAAAGGGATTTTGTGTATGTGATTTTGTGTATCTGTCAGTTATCATTCTATTAGAAATTTAAACGGAGAAATTTTAAAAATATTTGTTAATTCAATATTCTGAAAACTGTAACTTGTTAACATAAATAACCTATTTGGGTAAAAATAACTCTATTTCCAAAACAAAAAAATAGGGAGAAGAGTTAACATTGTTTTGCATTTTTGCAAATCCCTTTTAATGTCTGGCTTAATAGAAGACAGCTGGACCTTCAGAGCTACTTCTGCCTTGAATCCGTGGCAATATCACACGTCACGTAGACTCTGGCAAAGTCCACTATACACTCATGAGAGAATAAGAGCGAACAAATCAAATAGCATCTTAGTATTGTTATGAGAATAATGTTGAGCCTCCGAAAGAGTCCTGGAAGCCCCCAGGAATTTCAAGATCTCATTTTGAGAGTCTCTGATCTTAGTGTGAGTGCGATGAGTTCAATTTCTTGGATCAAGGACCAGGGGAAGCTGTAGAGCCAACTGCTAACACACAGGCATTGAATCAGGCAGACTTGGATTTGTATCTCAGCTCTGCCACTTAGAAATATGTTGCATAGGTTATATGAGCCTTGGTTTACTCGCTTCTGAAATGGGAATAATGTCATCTATTCCACGGGGCTACTGTCAGTATAAAATAGGGCAGGGACTTCCCTCATGGCGCAGTGGTTTAAGAATCTGCCTGCCAATGTAGGGGGACACAGGTTTGAGCCCTGGTCCGGGAAGATCCCACATGCTGCGGAGCAACTAAGCCTGTGCCCCACAACTACAGAGCCTGCGCTCTAGAGCCCACGAGCCACAACTACTGAGCCTACGTGCCACAGCTACTGAAGCCCGGGAGACACAACTACTGAAGCCCGTGCGCCTAGAGCCCGTGCTCTCCAACTAGAGAAGCCACCGCAATGAGAAGCCCACGCACTGCAGCGAAGAGTAGCCCCCGCTCACCACAACTAGAGAAAGCCTGCGCACAGCAACGAAGACACAACAAAGCCAAAAATAAATAAAAACTTAAAAAATATATAAACTAGGGTATATATGTGCTTGCCACAGTGCCTGAGACATGGTCATTATGGGGGGTGGGGGAGGGGGGAGACAGGAAGAGAGACAGTCACTAAATGACTTTAAAAAGTTATGTGCTGTCCTGACACACTTTGGCTCTTACTATCTAGTTTGAAGAAAAAAGGTAAAACATAAATAGTATATTATAGCATGGTATGGAATGGGATGGTATGGTATGGCACCCTCTCCTATCCTATCATATAGTGGAAGCTCCCGCAGGCGGGACTGGGAGTTAGTTAGTTAGTTGAAGGTGCAGTTAAAGCAGAAGATCAGGGACTTCCCTGGTGGCGCAGTGGTTAAGACTCCACACTCCCAATGCAGGGAACCCGGGTTTGATCCCTGGTCAGGGAACTAGATCCCACATGGATGCCACAACTAAGAGTCTGCATGCCACAACTAAGGAGCCCACCTGCTGCAACTAAGACCCAGTGCAACCAAATAAATAAATACTAAAAGAAGGAAAGCAGAGGATCAAGCAAAATGATACACACTAACCTAAAACATGTTATTTTAATCTAAAACATGTATATGAACATCAATCTGCCAAGCTCCTGAAATGAGGCCTATGCTTTTCTTTGAGGACAAGTCTTATAATCGGTGCTCTGTGTCATCTTTCTTACAGAAACCACACCCGTAATACATCACATATCATTTCCAGCTTCATTTTTATTTAAGTGTACGGAGAACTTAAAGACACTTGAGAAGTGTAAAACCTTCCGTTTTTACTATTTTTTTCCCCAAAATTCCAGTTTTCTTTACTTGGATAGCAATTTGTTTTAGTGATCATCTTTGAACTTAATCCCAAAACATCAAACTTAGTTTTTGGAGAAACAACAGCTCTCTTTCATTTTGCACTGAAATGTCATTGATTTACCTCATATTTAGTTAAAACATATAACTACAGTAGCAAGGACAACTGGCATAAACAGGTTTGGGAACAAACAGCTCAACTCTTGGTAAGCATACGACTCAACCCATGAGCACAGACATGCCCGGTGGCTACACAGTGACCTATTAGCCAAGAATGTTTATGGGGCCTCAAGCATGCATCTGTATGTTTAATAAAGAGAATGGAAAGTAGTGGTTTACCTGAATTAGTGAAGTGTAAATTGTTTAAGGGTGCTCTGTAGATCTGTATGTACTGTCATGGAAAGATATACACAACATGCCCCCACTTAATTGAAAAGAAACCCCCAAAATCTATATACATCACATGTTGTAAATGCATGGGAAGGATGTCTGGGAGGATGTACACCTCATTCCTGGTAGTGGTCACTTCTGGGTTGAGCAGAGATTTAGGATGACAATAGAAAGTGGGTTTTACTTATTTTTCCCTCTATATACGTCTATACTGACTGAATTTTTACAGTGATTATTACTTATGTAATAAATAAACAAATAAATAAGGCAAACCCTTGCCCAAATAGTGAATTTAGGGGGTGAGAAACAACTATCCTCAATTGGTCTAAGCAAAACCAAGGTGGGCAGCATTTGTCCTTGGGGCTCCCCTCCTCCACTTCATTCTGTGGTCTCCCTCATTTTGGCCCCACTGAGCTCATGCTGTCACTGCTACCTCTCAGTGAGGTTATAGGCTAGCCAGTGAAAATGATGGTTATCAACAGCATCCTTTGATAAGGGCTGGAAAGGAAAAGTGCTACGAGATCACAGAAGAACATGATCTATTTGGGGAAGAATAAGGTGAGGTGAGATCCAGAGGATGAGAAGGAATTAGCCCAGGGGAGTAAAGAAGGGGGTGGGAAAAGCATGCCAGGAAGAAGGAACAGCATATATAAAGACCTAGTGACAAGAAGGGTCACACATATTTGGGTATTTGAAAGAAGAGCAAGGCAGTATGGTAAGAGAAGCAGCAGGCTGAAAACTCTGGTCTTTATCTAATGAGCAATAAAAAGCCATGTAAAGGTTTTAAACAAGGGAGTCAGATGACAAGACACCATCAGATTTTTTTTTTTCCACACAGGACAGTCTGAAACACAAAAGAGTTCAAACTGAACGATACCGATGTGAGCCGATTCTTTAAAATAAGTATCTTTATATATGTATATATACACATACACAACACATGACGCTCATTCTCATGTTAGGCTTTTAGTTTCCATCAGAAAGAAGCAAGAGAAGGCCAGGGGCTTTAACTCTAAAACTCTGTAGGGCTTAAAATCACTGTTACATCCACTTTTGTTACTTCCTGCCTGTTTCCCACATTATCAGACATTAAATGGTTCAATGCCAAAGTGTCACAGCTAGTTTCAGAGGTGGCATAAAAGGGGCCGCAGAGCAGGTGTACCCTACACTTAGCAAGGGGAGAATCCCAGTGGGGAGAATCGGGGCAGGACCCAAAGTTACAAGAGCAGGTTGAGTCCCAAAATCCACAATGAGGAGGAATGAAGCATACAGGAAGGCAAATCCCACTTGAGGTTCTAAGAAAGGCCTCTGATGTCTCCCCTCTCCCAGGAGCCCATAATTTCCAGCATTTAGGGGGTATATAGAGATCGCCTGAATGCCTGACACACCACCCCCTTCTGTGCCGATTTACTGCACCAGTTGACAGGAGAATAAGCATCTAGCAGAAAAAAACAAAAACAAAACAAAACACTAGCAAGGCTGACAGGTGTGCCCACAACAAATTTAAGCTTTCCCAGGCAGTCAGTCTAGAAAAGCATTTATCCGCCAGGGCCAAAGGGACATCTCTAGCAGGTGACCCTTTCATTTCCTACTAATTCAATTTGTGTAGAAATAAGCATAGCTCATTGACTAAATCTGCCTTTCTCTTAGAGAGGAACTTGATATGGCTTGAGGTTGCTCACTTAATTCCCATCTCCTGTTACAATCAGGAAACTATATTTTTACTTGATTAAAATTAAGAAATCTGAGATCTGGAAAAAAGCTTAGGATACCTCAAGTTTAGCCTCTTCATTTGATGGTGAGGACCTGAAAGGTCACAGAGAAACACTCAAATAAGACAGATCAGAGAGTGAGTGGTGTGGATCAGAAACTACCAGGTGAGAGGGATCCAGGGTGCTCTAGTAGAATGTCCACACGTGTGGGGTCAGGCAAGGGTGAGGTTGGATGCTTGGTGGGGGAGGGGTGGTGACACAGGGTGGATGCTCCATTTCCCAGGAGGATGGTACTCTGGTGATGTGGTGCAACCTCTCCCAGGAAACCCTCACACCACTTCCAACCTCTACTTAAATACTTTCAGCGACGTGAAGGGAGGCGGAGCGGGGTTATCTAACCACTTCATTAAGCAGACCCAAAACAAAAAATTTTTGCTTTTTGTTTTTCAGTCAAATTAAACTGTTTCCTCGAAACTTCTACCCATTACCCCAGTGGTTCTCACCTTGGCTGATATTTAGGACTTACCAAAAAAGTCCTGATGGGCTTCCCTGGTGGCGCAGGGCCAATGCAGGGGACACAGGTTCGAGCCCTGGTCCGGGAAGATCCCACATGCCGCAGAGCAACTAAACCCGTGCACCACAACTACTGAGCCTGCCCTCTGGAGCCCACGAGTCACTACTGAAGCCCGCACACCTAGAGCCCGTGCTCCGCAACAGGAGAAGCCACCGCAATGAGAAGCCCGCGCACCGTAAGGAAGAGTAGCTCCCACTCGCCTCAACTAGAGAAAGCCCGCGTGCAGCAACGAAGACCCAACGCAGGCAAAAATAAAAGAATAAATAAATTAAAAAAAAAAAAAGTCCTGATACCCAGGCTACACACCAAGCCAATCATATCAGAATTTCTGAGGAGAGAACCCAAGCATCAGTATTGCCTAAAGCTCCTCGGATGGTCCCAACGAGGGACCAAGCTTGAAAACCTCTGCATTTGGCTCAGTTCTTGCATTAGTCTGCTAGGGCTTCCATAATAAAATACAGCAGACCAGGTGGCTTAAACAACAGAAATTAATCTTCTCACAAGTCTAGAGACTGGAAGTCTGAGATCAAGATGTCAGCAGGTTTGATTTCTCCTGAGGCCCCTCTCCTTAGCTTGTAGATAGGTGCCTTCTCACTGTGTTCTCACATGGCCCTTCCTCCGTGCTTTGCGCATCCCAAGGTGTGTGTGTGTCTCTCTCCCTCTCCCTCTCTCGTCTTACCAGTCATACTGGATTAGGGCCCCACCCTTATGATTTCATTTAACCTTACTTACCTCCATGAAGGCCAGTCACATTAGGGGTTAGGGCTTCATATGTGAATGGGGGCGGGGGAGAGGGGGAACGGGGCAGGAGACACAATTCTGGTTGATTTAGAGCCCCTTACCCAAAGTGCCATAGCACCCCCGTGTGCCATGAGGTATCAGGTTGTGAGGGTGGCCAGTTGGACTCTGGGGCCATCAGAGGCCCTGGGATAGCTGTCTCTGGCCCTATGCAGCTACTCAAGCATCCTTTGAAAGCAGCACCACTGAGCACAGCCAGATGCCATGCCCAGCAGTCTCATGAACCCCCAGATCAGCAAACAAAATGAGCTATGCCTGGCCCTCACTTATTTAGGCAAGTAACACCCTCAGGGCTACTGGAGGAGTGTGAGGTGCCCAAGGAGCACAGAGCACAGGACAGAGACACAGAGGTTAGGGGCCACACAGGGGGGCTCCAGGTGGTGGCTTTTACTCTCTCCCTTCACATAAATCACATGACATATTGTTACACATGAGCTACTGGCAGGCAAGCAGATTCTGCAAATTAGGGCTTAATCATTATTTTGAAAGACCTGGTATTTAGGTGTCTGGAACAGTACCTGGCACTTAGCAAGCCTCAATAAATACTTGTTGAATGAACAAATAATGAAAATGAAAATATCTGATTGGACTTGAAATCCATTCGAAATATTACAAGAGATTTCAACATTAAAAGTCCTCACATTTAACTGCAACTCTTGAAGTTTTTGAATGGTGAGAAAAATATTCCTAATTTTGTCTCCTGTGTGACAAAAGGGTTTCATTGCTGTGATTTTCAAGAATTGGAAGAGCTTATCATTAAACAGTCTTGATCCGAATTGTGTGTAGCTACTTCAAGTTTAAAACCTGACATTAAAAAAAAAAAAAGTCCTGTTCATTGAAGCAATGTTCCAAAGCAAGTTCCTCATTAAATGTAAGAGGTACTTAAAAAATGTATTTGCTGTATCTTCCCTCATGCTTTGTATTCTATTTTCTTATCATAATAAAATAATATACAAAGAAAATATAAAGAAACATTTCACCAAGCCTCATATAGACATCTGCAAATCCCCTCTAGTCTACTCACCGATACAAATATCATCATTTTTTATATGTGTTACAACACGAAAAAAGTTAGGAAGCACTGCCTTCTACTACTCTCAGTAAATGGCACCACTATCAAAATTATTAAGCCTAAAACCTGAGTGTTATCCTGATTTCTCTTTCTTCCTCATGTTCTAAATCCAATCCTTCATCTAGTCCAGATGTTGCTACTTTCTAAATTATCCCCTCTGTCCACTTCTTTCCTTCTCCAATGCTTCTAATTGCAGTAAGCTACCATCATCTCTTGCCTGGACTATTGCAAAAGACTCCTATCTGGGCTTCCATTGCCTGTGTTTCTTGCCCTTCTCCAATTCCTTCTCCACATGGCAGCCAGAGTGTCCTTGTGAAAACTTAATTAGATCCCGTTATGTCTCCCCAACTCCTTACACCCTTAAAGCTTTCCAATGGCCCTTTAAATAAAACCTAGACCCCTTCCTATGGACTAAAAGGGCCCTAATGATCTGGCTCTGCCTTTCTCTGCAACCTCGTCTCTACTGCCCTCCCACCCTTGCATGCTCCAGCCACAATGGCCTTCTCTCTGATGCCTGAGAGAAAAATTCTAGGACAAAGGTCAAGGTCAAGTGGAGATACCAGGCAAACAACTAGATAGATGGAGAGTCTAGAGCTCAAGGGACATCTGAACTGGAGCTGTAACTTGGGGGTCTAGTAGAAAAGCCACAAGACTAGGTGAGATCACCAAGGAAGGGGGCTTAGAAAGAGAAGAGGACCAAACACTGGGCAGTGGAGCTCTCTCAACATCTAAAGGTCAGGGAGTTGGAAAGAAACCTGTGAAGGAGACTGGGAAGCAGCACCCAGTGGCGTAAAAGAAAAAACAGGAGATTTGGGGGCCTTGGAAGCACGCAGAGGAGTTTGTTAAAAAAATACACACTTTCAGAACTATCCACTGGAGTTTTCAGTATGAAGATGGAACACCCAAAGTCTGTTTGGTTGGTTTTTTTTGTTTTTTTTGTTTTTTTTTGTGGTACGCGGGCCTCTCACTGTCGTGGCCTCTCCCGTTGCGGAGCACAGGCTCCGGACGCGCAGGCTCAGCGGCCATGGCTCACGGGCCCAGCCGCTCCGCGGCATGTGGGATCTTCCCGGACCGGGACACGAACCCGTGTCCCCTGCATCGCAGGCGGACTCTCAACCACTGTGCCACCTGGGAAGCCCTGGTTGGTTTTTTTTTTTGTTTTTTTTTTTTTTGTTTTTTTTTTAAACAAGCACTCCTAGTCTTGTTATCATCAGAGAAACCTGGGAAACACTGCCCTGGCGCTTGGCCCAATCAGAAGAATCACCTGCCTGGGGCCCTTTTTAAACACATACTTTTCAGAGACTTCACCCCCAAATACACTGAAACTGAATCCCCAAGGGACTTAGAATTTGGAAGTTCATCATCCAAACTTATTATTTCTTTTTGGGACTTGCTCTGAAACAACCCACCACAGTTTTGCTTTTGAACCAACGAATCAGTACTTCTCTCTTCATTGACAAAGGCTGATACACCATTTCCATCATCTCTTCAGCTGGAAGTGCATTTACTAAAACCATATGGAATTGATTTTAGCGAACGCTAGGGTCTTGGCAAAGAGTCCTGGGTTTGAACTAGAATTAAAATCACCTAATAAACAGATGGGCATTCCCACGTCCAGACATAAGTCAAACTACAAGTTAGAGCTCTCCACCCAAATGTCTTAGCTGATTTAACTCTCAAAGCACACAGAATCACTTTCTACGAGTCTCAGCAACCATATCTACGCTCCCCGAATGACCTGATGGTGGCCACGTCTAGATGGCCCACACACAACCTCTGTTACTGGTGTCCTCACGGCTGCCTCCCCTAATACAGCCTGCTCCATCAGCCTTTTCCAATTCTGTGCTCAGAGACTCTTCCTGAATTTCCTTACTCTGAATGTTAAAAACTCTCCCGTCCATCTGATCAAAATGGGAAACTTTTTGCCCTCTCTGACAGAAATCATTCTGTGTTGGCCACCTGATGGGTACTTGGGGTTAATTAGAAAATCCCCATCAAGAGTTCAGAGGCCAATATCAGCTGTCAAAATCCCACATTCCCCTCTCTCCCCTCTTTCAAGTGCAAAGCAACCTGTGTCTGAAGATGTGCGGGAGATAAAAGGGCACACACAGCAGTGCTGGGGGCTTTGACTCGGTCCCATTCACGGGCCCACCACCATGAATACTGCAAAATCTCAAATGAAAGTTTTAATCTCCCCACTGCATTCAGCCTAAAGAGAAAAGGGCTTCCTTTTAACAATTTCCCCCCTTAAACCTTTTGTGTTGCCATGCTCCTGAAAAAAGCGAGATTTCACTCTGACCCGGCAAGGGCTTTACGCCAAAGAAAGCAATGCACCTCAAACCCTTTGTGCTGAAATAAGGGCTTGGCGGCCCGAAGCAACCGGCGGGAAAGCAGCAACCCATGGTGGGGCGCGCGGGGGAACGAAGGTGCCCGCGTCTCTGCTGACGCACTGCTCTGGCCTCTCGACCGACGGGCCTAATGGAACGAGTACGGTACGCCGTGGGCCCCACTGCTCTCAACAGTGCGGAGTCCGGCGTGAGAGTGCGAGAAGGGTGGCTGATTTCACAGCTAGGACGCCCGTCTGAAACGCAACAGCACCCGCAGACCAGGAGGCCCAATTTGGCCCTTTGTGTTCACACTGCACTCAAAAGAAGAAAGAACAACTCCACTCCAAAGTTCCACCCTCTCCAAGCCACCCTTTGCGGAGAATCTCGGACGCGGGTGTTCACAAGACCCTGGCTGATTGCTGGGAAGCAGATAGCGGCGGCCTCTAGGTTCCTACCTTTGGGTGCAGACTCCGGGCCACTCCGGGAACAGGGGCTCCCGCACCCTGCAAAACGCCTTTGCTTGGAGGGCGCTTCCCCCTCGCAGACCCGCCGTTCCCGAGAGGACCTGGAGGAACGCAGAGTGCTGTTTCGATCTTTGCCTGCCTTCACAATTACTCCCTCCGCAAGCAGTTAATGCTACTGGGGTGCTTGTGATAAGAAACGCAACGCCCACCCCCCACGCTCTTCTAGCATTAAAAAAAAAAAAAAAGTTTAGTAAGTAGAACGTTCCCTTCTTTATCTCCTCCTAAGGGCTGCCCTGTTTGAAATTAACACCTGATATTAATCCAAAATGTCGGGATTAAAACCAGAGGCTCTGTTCTGAGCCCAACGCGGTCTTATGAGCGCCTTAATTCGGTGTCGCTTAATTCTGACAGCCCAGTAAACGCCACCTTTTCAAAAGGGTATTTTTGTCGAGCGGCCAGAGTTCAAAAGGTCCAGCGCCCAGCTTTCTGCGCAAAGTACGTGCAGGGGCAGCCTGGAGTGGTTCTAAAGCAGTCCCTGCCGGTCCCTCCTTAAATCTGTAAAACGATGAACGCGCCCCTTTCCTCAAGGGTTCTGTTTCCTCCTGTTTGACAGTTTGCTTCGCTAGACTTTTCACCATTTCTGAACATCATTTTTATTGAGGGTCATCTACAGCCGGGTAGATACGTTGCCACTGACGATGGCAAAACTGTCTTTGATTTGATATTTTTCCTTTTAAAAATGTTTGTAAAATGTCTCGCCTTTCCCTCTCTGGCCAGTGTGTGTGGCCGGAGAGTGTGCGTGACTTGGAGTGTGTGTTGTCTTCAGGATAGCGAGAGGGGGGTGGAGGGGGAGGATTTCAAAAGATTTCTCCAATTCAGACGTTTAAAGAAACAGCGATGAGAAGGCGGTAGCGCGTAAATGAACAAAGGCCAAATAGCATTTAATATTATTACATTTATCTGTGCTGAATGACATGTATTTTAAAAATAAAAAGCACATATAAAGACTTTAAAATCCCTTCCTTTTCATTTGCCACTTGCTGAATAAAGGGCTGTAGAAAACACGCCTTTGATCATTTTCGAGCTGTGAAATTTTGGCCAACCTCTTACACCAAACACAAGCACACATACATACACACTTCCAAATTGAGAGCAGGAATAATTTGATAATGCTGGCCAACTTTTCTGCATCTCCTTTCTAACTGCGAGCTCAACAGTGAAAAACCAAATGGACACAGGGCTCTGTTAAAGTGTTTCTAAGTTCCTTTCCAGTTCTAATGTTCTATAAATAATATTCTCAGTTTGTGGGTAGTTCAAGTGAAAGTACAGCTTTTTTAAAAAACCATAATTATCTGGGTAATTAGACTAATGCAATAAAATTTAAGTACTAATTTTAACACTAATAAATACACACTTCTGGAAAAAACTCATTTTATATAAAATCATATTTCAAATGCACAAATACTGCTGCATTTAAAGGAACTCAAGTGCCAATTATTCTGTAAAGTGAAGAAGACTTTTCTAATGCGAATAAACGCCCCCTTGTTAATGTTTCATGTCTGATTTTCCTTAAACCAGACTCTTAAAAAAAAAACAGTCATAGTTTCCTTAGACGGCAGTATGGCTATATTCATAGTATACTTAAATTAAAAATTCTCCAGAACCAAATACAAACTGAAAGGTTTGTAAAGACACTTGACATCTTTTCTCATTAGGAAAATGACAAGAGATATAAAACCTAGAGATATCTGTTTGAGCAATGAAAAAAAAAAGTCAGAGAACATAAAACTATTTTTAACTCCTCCACAAAATAAATGGTTCAAATTTACATCTTTATGAAGAGGAAATAAGATAATCAAATTTAAATATTCTAAATTTCAACTGAATTATGAGTAATGCATCTTTTATGTTTAAGTTACTTAAATGTGGCTCTTTGAGGAAAACTTTTCATTTGATTTTGATGCTTTCTCCAGAAGTTTCAGAGAAGGAGAAATTGAAAAAATTTAATGCAATTGCTCATAAATTTCAGTTAAGCCAAGGCAGAAGAGGAACAAGTCGTTGGATATGGGGAGATCTGCGTTTTTGTCTTCTAACACTAAAATCTCCTTCAGAACTCAGCAACTGGAAAATTAATTTGTGAGCCTTGTTATAAACCGGAATAACATTTCTCGCCTAAACATTTTCTCCACTTGTCTTAAGGTAAAGAGACAACCTGGTATAAATCACCTGTAGTCCAATTAGACAAGTCTTTTGCCTTTGTGGGAATAATGACCTACATGAGTCACTACTTTCAGACTAACCGAATCTGAAAACCCTGGTCAGAGTGGTCTTTTCATGCTCACAAAGTCAGCAGGCATCTTGCCTCTCATAAAGCTTAAAATCTATCAAGCACATGCAGAATAATTCACATCACTGCCCCTGAAACCCTTTGAAGCAAATAAACAGAAAAGAAAAAGATTAAGATTTGATCTCAATTTAAACATGTTAACAGTAACTCTATATTATTCCAGATTTTACCCAGCTGTTTTGGATCTTTAGTGAATGTGAACAAGAGAGCAAACCTGTTTCAAGGATTAGAGAATAAAAAGGTTCAAAAGGAGTCGAACCCTTTTCTGAACTACACATCTCCTGCGCTGGCTTCTTGCTAGGCAGACTTTTAGAATTCAATGCCACTGGGTTCTTTCTCACTTTCTTTCTCTGCAATCTGGCTTTCTTAGAATTACTTCCTAAACCAGGTCTCTTATATTCTTAAAAACCATAAACATTATAGGTCACATGGGGTGGGCTCAAATAATTTGCCTCATAGGGCACTGGGGTTTGTTTCTGAAGTCATTCATAATCATCGATGTCAAATTCAACGAGGGAGGACTTATTTAGTTTTACTCATTTTTAGGAAGACAGAGAGCAAGAAAGAGACTAAATATGACCACATTTAGGGTAAAGTTGCAGCCAGTTATCACATAATCACTTCCCTTAAAAGAATGAATCTGCTAAGTTTTCCCAGAACTTGCAGAGAAAAAAAAGACATTCTCACAGACAGGAAAGCTTCATGTTTAATAGAAGCTGATTCTGCCAATTAAGTTCAAATGGAGAGTTAGAAGGAAATGTTTAAGTGTAACAGAAGAAAAGTCTGAAAATGAATAATAAATCGAAGGGAACTATTCGTATATAGCATCAGTCAGTGTAACTTTGCTGATCAGAAGGCAGTTTGTCATCGCAATTAGGTTAACCAAGTTCCATAGAAGATACTGCAGGACCTATAGGAATGAAGTGCCTGGAAAGATACACTTCATTTGCCTTGGGAAGAGAGAAATAGAGTTTGGAGGTAGAAGTGTAGGAAAATATTTATTGAACAGTGCTATTACAAAGGTAATCATCACAAGAACTCTTACTAGTCCCCATTTTTACAAATGAGTAAAATGAGTTTAGAAAGTTTCAGTTTCTTGCACAAGGAAGACAGCAACTGTTTGGTGGGGCCGAAATTCTGCTTCAAGTCTACTCTTTAAAAATATGCTGCCTCGGGCATCCCTGGTGGCGCAGTGGTTGAGAGTCCGCCTGCCAATGCAGGGGACACGGGTTTGTGCCCCGGTCCGGGAAGATCCCATATGCCGCGGAGTGGCTGGGCCCGTGAGCCATGGCCGCTGAGCCTGTGCTCCGCAATGGGAGAGGCCACAACAGTGAGAGGCCCGCGTACCATCGGAAAAAAAAAAAAAATATGCTGCCTCTCTACTCAGGAGCAGGAAGGCACATTGTAAATGTTCACGGAAGGTAGTATATATAGGATAGTAGATATAAGGCCTCTCTTTTCCTGTTATCTGTTTTTACATCATTCATTTCAACAAGGTAATAAATATTCATTAAGCATCTTTTACTAACCACCACTCCCCAAAGATACTTGGTGCGGGTTAAATGCCTTGCCTGAGGTTTTACAGAACCCAGGCAATCAGGCTAGAGTCCATGCCCTTCATTAAGCACCATTCTTACTGCGTCTTGCAAAATAGATGATCTGGCCAAAAGGAGGAAAGAACATTGCATAAAGGTAATGACAAGAGGATATGCGCCTCCTGAATCATGAGAAATATGGCATTTGGGCAAGATTCTAGAGAAGCAAAAATAAATCACTGACCCAATGGGAAGAAAGCAACAAAGAGTTATCCAAGAATATGGAATTGATTTTCTACAAAGCAAAACAATAACATCAGTACTTCTCTGTTCGACTAAGTACTAAACCACAATACATACAAAGGAATAACATTTATTGTTCATATAGAAAATTAAGAAAAAAAAATCATCCATAGTCCTGTCACTGAGAAATAGTCACTATTTTTTTTTTGTAATATACATTTAAATATACCTATATAATACACATACATAAGGACATTTTTAATAGAATTAATCTTATGTATAATTTTTAACCTGGCTTTTTAATCACTTATTATGCCAGATACATTTTCCCATGCCATTGAAGTCTTTGAAAACATTCTTCTTAATATTACAGATCAAAATTTATTAAACCAATTCCCTGCAGTTAGGTATCCAGTAATTCTATTTTTTGCTACTGTAAGTAGCTCCACGTTGTACAAGTATTTTGTATTTTTGTGGACATCTCTGATGATTTCATCAAGATTAAACAACACTTTTTGTGTTCTTTATACTGCCATATTGTCTTCCAAGATGGTTGTATTCATATACCCTCCATGAACAAGATGCAAAAACCATCTTTTCACTGCTGGGTAAGTATTTTTTTGTTTGTTTAATTTCTACCAACTAAATGGAGGGAGGAAAGCATGTTATTATTTGAAGTTCCTTCATTATTAGGTTGAATATTTTAACATCCTTGATATTTTTGCCATTTATGAATTATCTTTTATGTCCCTTCCCTTTTTTGCTATTGGTATGCTTGACTTGTTGACTTTAAAGA